>JBAWJQ010005627.1:0-105225 GCA_037783105.1 Bactrocera zonata | reverse complement strand
GGAAAAATGCAGTTTATGTAAAAACTTGGTTTAATAACAAGTTTCCGAACACTTCCCAAGGAAAATCAACCATTAAGGTTCGGTAAACTAAGTATTAACGCATTGACGAACCCGCTACAAAGCGGGAAAAACAGGGGCTCAGAAGGTTATGCCGTCTATATTTTGGGATGCGCATGGAATAATTTATATTGACTACCTTGAAAAAGGAAAGACCATCATCAGCGACTATTACTTAGCATTATGGGATCGTTTGAAGGCCAAAATCGCAGAGAAACGAATGTATTTGAAGAGAAAGTGCTGTTTCAGCAAGACAATGCATAGTGTCAGAAGTCAGCGAAAAAGTTGGCGAAATTTCATGAATTGGACTTCGAAATGCTTCCGCATTTACCGTATTTTCCAGATATTGCCCCCAGCATATTTCCTGTTCTCAAATCTCAAAAGAATGTTCGATGGTAAGAAATTTTCGTCGAATGAAGAGGCGATTGCCGAAACCGAGCCCTACTTTGAAGCAAAGGATAAATAGTATCGCAAAAATTATATCGAAAGGTGGAGTGTCCCTATAATCAGTGCACGACGCTTAATGCGAACTATATTGGGTAAAAAAATCGAATTTTACCAAAAAAAATATGTTATACTACGGTAGGCCGGTAGTTGAACCAATTTTCTACCGAACTGTGGACAAGAAAATGCCAGAAAAGTCAGAAGGAACTGAAGCTTGGTACAGTTTGATTCAGGCTGTCTAGTGAGGCGAACGACTTGTATCTATTGAACTGCGCTTTCGACACTCAATTGCCACGAGTTCTTATATTAAAAATGATAATTTTTACAGATTTTGCTCCCAAGAAAACATTAGCGAATCCCGAAAATAATATTTTTAAAGGGTCTTGATATTTTATATAACTCGATGTGTGGTCTTTATCTAGCTCTGCACTTGAGCAGAGATCTGGAACATTTGTAGAAAATAATAATGTAGAAATGATCTTTACTTTACTCCTTCAATAATAAGATTTGTTACTTAAACCGATATTAAATGTATTTCGAGGCTATACATTCCACATTATTGAGTCTAAAGGACTCCATACAATTTTTAGGTAGTGCCATTGTGTAAGATAGTAAATATAATTGATTCGATGTTTTAGCCCATAACAGTGAGCTCAAAGAAGGCTTTTTAACTTGAGCAATAGCAAGCTTAGTAAATTCACATGCACTAAAAATCCATGATTCGATATTTTGGATTCGGTGTTTTTATGTCTTGTCTTCGCTATTATTTAATTAGCCTTTAAATATTATACTTTTACTTTCTTACTTTTCATACTGTCATCTTACCGAAATTGCCGCCAAACGTTTAGTAAAGCAGACACTTGCTTTTCGAAAATAATTCATTTTTATGGCTGGTTACAACGTTGCATAAGCACATACATACATATTCATGCAACGGTATACACTTTTATACCCGCAAGATTACTCCCTGCTGATTTATCCTCTGTTAGCCATGTCTGCCTTGCTCGCCACGTCTCCCTGCTTTCTTACACTTGCTTTGTAACTGTTATTCAGTTGTAAATACCCCAAATTTGTAAATCCGATAACGCAAATCCATAGGCAATAAAGGAAATTCGATTTTCACGCATTTATTTTATGATTTATTTTAGGTGTGGATTTGTTTGTTTGTCTACCTATGTATGTATATATTTAATTTCCTTAAGCTTGCTATGTAAAAAGGAAAATTTTTTGCATTTTTTATAGAAGATAGCCATTCATACGCTTTAGCACGTTTGTAGTGAGATTTATATTATTCAGAATTTTCATTGGAATCCTGTCAACCTCCAAAGTAAATTTGATTTGTTAGTTAAAGACTAAGTCGAAAAAACGTTTTTTTTTTGTCGTTGAATATAAACCGTTGGCCGACTGCGTTTTCAGATTTAGTAATACGTATGGTTGCTATAAGAAATGTCACTGTGAAGCGCAGCCATTGGCCTTAACAACCGCGTCATTAGTTCTGGTTTCTCCACACTGGATAAGGAAGCATGCATGAGTGCAAGTCGAAATATTCCCTGTCATCAAACAAACAGTCCGCGCGTCCAAATTTGCTTGAAATAGGTCGGACGGGTCCCAAGATATGTGATTTCACCTCAAATTAAGTGGTACCATGCCCATCGTCCAGTTTTTACTCCTTCCTCTGTCGTATTTATTTATCGATTTATCGCATTTTTCTTCTTCTTCTTAATTGGCGTTGGCACCGCTTACGCGATTATAGCCGAGTCAACAACAGCGCGCCAGTCGTTTCTTCTTTTCGCTACGTGGCGCCAATTGGATATCCCAAGCGAAGCCAGATCCTTCTCCACTTGGTCCTTCCAACGGAGTGGAGGTCTTCCTCTTCCTTTGCATCCCCCGGCGGGTACTGCGTCGAATAGTTTCAGAGCTGGAGTGTTTTCGTCCATCCGGACAACATGACCCAGCCAGCGCAGCCGCTGTCTTTTAATTCGCTGAACTATGTCAATGACGTCGTACATCTCGTACAGCTCACCGTTCCATCGAATGCGATATTCGCCGTGGCCAATGCGCAAAGGACCGTTGAAAACTCTTAAGGTCGACTCATTGGTTGTTGTCATCGTCCAAACCTCTGCCCCGTATAGCAGGACGGGAATTATGAACGACTTGTAGAGTTTGGTTTTTGTTCGTCGAGAGAGGACTTTACTTTTCAATTGCCTACTCAGTCCAAAGTAGCACCTGTTGGCAAGAGTAATCCTGCGTTGGATTTCTTGGTTGACATTGTTGGTGGTGTTAATACTGGTTCCTAAATAGACGAAATTATCTACAACTTCAAAGTTATAACTGTCAACAGTGACGTGAGAGCCAAGTCGCGATTGGGACGACTGTTTGTTTGATGACAAGAGATATTTCGTCTTGCCCTCGTTCACTGCCAGACCCATTTGTTTTGCTTCCTTGTCCAGTCTGGGGAAAGCAGAACTAACGGCGCGGGTGTTGAGGCCGATGATATCAATATCATCGGCATAAGCCAGTAGTTGTACACTCTTACAGAAGATGGTACCTTCTCTATTTAGTTCTGCAGCTCGAATAATTTTCCCCAGCAGCAGATTGAAAAAGTCACACGATAGGGAGTCGCATTGTCTGAAACCTCGTTTGGTATCGAACGGCTCGGAGAGGTCCTTCCCGATCCTGACGGAGCTTTTGGTGCTGCTCAACGTCAGTTTACACAGCCGTATTAGTTTTGCGGGGATACCAAATTCAGACATCGCGGCATAGAGGCAGCTCCTTTTCGTGCTGTCGAAAGCAGCTTTGAAATCGACGAAGAGGTGGTGTGTGTCGATTCTCCTTTCACGGGTCTTTTCCAAGATTTGGTGCATGGTGAATATCTGGTCGGTGGTTGATTTACCAGGTCTAAAGCCACACTGATAAGGTCCAATGAGTTTGTTGACGGTGGGCTTTAATCTTTCACACAATACGCTCGATAGAACCTTATATGTGATGTTGAGGAGGCTTATCCCACGGTAGTTGGCGCAGATTGTGGGGTCTCCTTTTTTATGGATTGGGCATAGCAACCTTAAATTCCAATGGTGGGCATGCTTTCGTCCGACCATATTTTACAAAGAAGCTGATGCATGCTCCTTATCAGTTCTTCGACGCCGTGTTTGAATAGCTCGGCCGGCAATCCGTCGGCCCCTGCCGCTTTGTTGTTCTTCAGGCGGGCAATTGCTATTCGAACCTCTTCATGGTCGGGCAATGGAACGTCTGCTCCATCGTCATTGATTGGGGAATCGGGTTCGCCTTCTCCTGGCGTTGAGCGTTCACTGCCATTCAGCAGGCTGGAGAAGCGTTCCCTCCATAATTTAAGTATGTTCTGGGCATCGGTGACTAGATTACCTTTGGGGGTTCTACAAGAGTATGCTCCGGTCTTGAAACCTTCTGTAAGCCACCGCATCTTTTCGTAGAATTTTCGAGCATTATCCCTGTCGGCCACCTTATCAAGCTCTTCATACTCACGCATTTCGGCCTCTTTCTTTTTCTTTCTGCAAATGCGTCTCGCTTCCCTCTTCAACTCTAGGTATCTATCCCATCCTGCACGTGTCGTGGTCGATCGCAATGTTGCGAGGTAGGCAACCTGTTTTCTCTCCGCTGCGACACGGCAATCCTCGTCTTGCAGCTGTACGTAAGGAGTTTGAAATGCCGTCCCACAGTTCCCTTATACCGAGTTGTTGACGAGTGCTCTCAGAGAGCAGGAGTGCAAGCGGAGTAGAAAATCGTTCAGCTGTCTGTTGTGATTGCAGCTTATCGACGTCGAACCATCCTAGTGTTTGTTGACGTGCGTTTTTTGCTGCACAGAGGCGGGTGCAAAACTTGGCTGCAACAAGATAGTGGTCCGAGTCGATGTTAGGACCTCGGAGCGTACCCACGTCTAGAACACTGGAGACGTGTCTTCCATCTATCACAACATGATCGACCTGGCATTTTTAGTAGTTTTGAATAGTACTGTTGTATGGGAGTGGACAGGGTTACCTTCCGATTTCATTCATTTTTATGGTGCTGCTTAAAATGTTCTAAGAAGATCCAACGTTTTCGGGCCAAATTTTGATCAGAGATGATGTCTATTTCTGGCTCAATGGGTATGTAAACAAGCAAAATTCCCGCATTTGGGAGGAAGTGCAACCTGAAGAAGTTTAAGTGATAATATTTCATCTAGAAAAAACAATTAAATATGGTTTGTTGGCCGGTAGAAATGACATTTGGTTTCAACAAGACGGCATCACTTTCCACATATCGCAACAATCAATGGACTTATTGAGAGATCACTTCGGTGAGCAGATATTTTCACGTTTTGGGCCACCATTAGACTTTTCCCTGTGGGGATATGTAAGGTCTTAAGTCTATGCGGACAGTGCCGCTTCGATTCAAGTCTTAAAATAAAACATCACCCGTGTCATTCGCTAGTTAAGTTCGTTCGAGAACTCCGACTGAGTCATCAAAAATTGAACTCAACGGACTGACCATCTGAGAAAAATAAATGCCAAAGTGTGTTCTTTCAAATGATGATAAACATTAATTCGAAGCAACTTTAGGCACGCAGTTTGCGCAGCTTGTCTTTATATTATATGTACCTCATAAAACCAAAAATAAATGACCTCAGCCAAAAAACGAATAGTATGAAATTCTTTGGCGTCCTTGAAATCTTTTAAAAAGTCCTTTGTCTTCCAGTGGTAACTTATAAAATAGCGTTATTAGACAGAATTTCTCTATCACTGTCTTTAATTATTTTCTGTCTCGTGTTCAGAAGCTCGTCCTCTTTAATACAAACCCCACATTTGCACAATTTACGTATCCAAGAAAAAATGATGTCTTCTTCTTCCTTTGTCAAATATGATTGGGGACCCAATTTGAAGGAAAAAAAGTATTCTTTTCGGAAGCTTAACGCATTTTTTTTTTTTGAAATCTAAAATATCTTGTCCGGATAATGGAATACGTACATTATCTCAATATCTAGTAATTATATCCAGGTTACTTAATGACTTAATTTTGATTCCATTGTCCGGAAAGTTGAAAAAAAAACATTTCACAATTCGCGATATGTGCACCAACTAAATTTCTTTAATTAAATCTGTGACGCAATTATCAGAAAATTCTTCTTATCAAACCTTTATAAATCGATGCCTGAGATTTTTCTAAGTATGCCAGTTTTAACGGTTTTCTTAGGTTAAAACCAAAAAACGTGAGCAGTTCCCGTTCACTGGGGGTCACTGACACACCTACCCTATACAAAATGCTGCTGATAGTCACTTAAACAACCCTGCCTAACCGTTAGCTTGTAAGAATTTCCATTGAGAATAAATTTTGACCGATATAATTTTTATTTAAACCTGAGCAATGTACATATCATTTTTTATAAAATATACGAAAATGGCTTCTTACATAACTATAGCGTAGTAAAGCTATGAATATTTATACTTTGTATGCATAAAATCGTCTGTTAATTAAGGTTCGAAATTGAAACTTGATTCACTATTCCTATATAAGATAGAATTAGCAATCGTAAAAATTGTATATATGTATTTTTCATATTAGGTATTTACTATATAATATTCATGAAACAACTCACTTGACTTTCTTTTCTCAGAATGATAAAACTGGTGGTTTTGGCGTAGACCTGAGAAATGTACAATAAAAATACATTATGAATTTTATAATTAATATATAATTTTAAATAATTAATCACTTAAAAACATTATATTTTGCGAACGACAACACACACATTCATTCATATAATTTCTCTTTGTTTCGACTAGTAGATAAGCTAAGCCCACAAATAACACTATGCATTGTTCACTCTGTCGTTATGTATAATTTTCACTAATTAACCGATTTTTATTATCAAAATTCACAATATTCCACTGAAACATAATAAAATAAAAACTTTTGGAATGGCAAAGCGGAAATTAATGCAATTTGATGACAGCTAACGGTAGCCGGCAAAAGCTGTTGTTTACTCACAGGGTGGCACAAGTGTCGAAAAATATAATTAACTAAATATGATTTTGTTTTCGTATTGTTATTTATACCTGTTCTAATTAATATCACGTTAGCAAAATTATATATTAAAATGACACGAATTAATCAATTCATAATTAAAGATATTTAAATAGACTTACTCTATATCAGTAAAATACTTACACACTTTTTAATAAAATTCTAGCAAATAAACCTTGAAGAATTTATATATTTAAAAATTTTCAGTTATAAATTTGTTTATTCTAACTAACCAGTAACAATACTTATTTATCGATAATTATGTTTAAATTGTATTGAAAGTGGCATCATCATTAAACGCACGTTGACAGGTCAACAAGAGAAACAACAACATTAACCAAGAAAACAGGGTTGATAACACTAAAAATTACTCACATGACAATGAAAAACTTTTTCTGATTTTTTGTACTGTTTTTGTTTTTGTCTAAATATATTTCGAGTTTATTCATACTATAACGTTTAAAAGTTTAAGTAATATCAGCAATATCAGCAATATCATGCGAAATTATTTATAGCGTATCATGTAGAAGATAATGATTTAACAATAATTTAGAATGGCCACCTGCATTTTAAGTGGTACATTAAAAATCAACCCTACCAAGTGAAAATTAGTTATGAGAAAAATCAGCCGGGCGCAAGTTTGCCTAATTAGAACAAATTAAATTTAATTATTATAATTTAATTAACACCTGTCTTTGACATAGAATTTGTATCGTAGGATAATACAGTGTCTTTAACCAGCTCCGCGCAATACTCACATAAAAGTGTCACAATGTTTGAGGATGCTGAGAATTTTGCGGATATTTTCCGCGGTGGACTGCCCTATCTACTGATTGCACTGCCAGTTTTACTCATTTGCTCAGCCAATCCTGTATTGGCATCCAGTGAATTCTCCGTGCAACGGATGTCACAGTTCGATGTGAATGGTGTGGCTTATGGTGAGTGGTCGTGCCCGACATTGTCATTGATATTAAAGTGATGTGTCACTATGTGCAAGTTGGCCATTAACTCCTGTTTTGGTTGCTGCAATTAGGTTATGTTAGCGCTCTCAAGGTTTTAATTATCGTGTGTTAACTTATCTTTATAGTTGTTTGGTGCATGTGCATTTGCAGTGTGTTCATTTATTAATTGTGCACTATACAAAACAAAAATGCGCTACTTTTGAGGTTAGAATGTATATTGATAATAATATGTAAATATACGAAAAGATTAATTAGCATTTGTAAAATACATTTATTCTATACTTATATAACATATATTCAAGATATTATATACTATTTCATTTATTATTTCAGGATGTCGTGCATCTGCATTATCGCTAGAGGCGAAATCTCTCTATACTTGGAGTACTGGCAGGCACTGTGTAGTTGCAAAGTAAATATTATTTTTACGAAATATGTGTATTGCTAAATATATATCTTTATTGCTAGATTACAAGATTTAACTATCGACCAGTTCCGTGAAATACGGCAAAAAGCTGGAGGTTTGGTTATACTGCTACCGCAGAATGTCAGTGGTATGACATTTGAGGAAAAAGAGGTAACGCGAATGCCCGCATTTATTATCAATATTTGTTTAAACTAATCCATCCTCATTCCTATGTACTTTTAGCACCTCAATTTGCTTGAACAAGCTATGCTGGCCCAACCAAATTCAATTCCCATATATTTCTCACCGTATAATTCCGAACTCGAGCGTATCATAACGGATATCACAAGAACAACCAGCAAAAATATTGAGGGCAAAGCTCAACGCACGTCAGCGGCAACAGAGCTTCTGTCATCGATATCGGCCAATGGTTATCAGGTTATTGTATCTGGTGCCAGTCATTTGGCTAGCAAAAATAGTAGAATACCAATTATACAAGGTGAATTGGCGGCCACTACTAAAGTTTTGAAGCAAATGGAAAGTAGCGGCGAGTCCAACAGCAAATTGCCATTAATCGTCATAACCTCACATCTCAACACATTCGGATTGTACAATGTAAGGAAAACAATTGTATTCTTGTGAATATTACTAATGAAACTATGTTTTTTCCCTGTGTAGGAATATCCTTTAAACGCCGATGCCGCTGTGTTGCTAACATTAGCGGATGTATTTAGCAAATTGCACAGCACACCTAACGCAGTGCCTAAATATCGCTTATTATTCTTAATCACAGAATCCGGAACACTGTTGAACTTCCAAGGAGTCAAAAAGTGGCTCGATGAGAATGTGCAACTGCAGGTATAGTTGTTGTATTTCTTTTTTAAGAAGAAAGTATTATGTTCATTGAAAATAAATATGTAAAACGCTGCGCTATGGAACAAAGGAAGACATCGTGTCTATTACTGGTTCTTTAATTGCGGAAAAGAATCCAACTAATATAATAGACGAGGTTTGAGAGCGTCTACAAGTTAAAGGCTTTAAAAATATTGCTAACTTAAACAAATTAGCGCATATTGCTTGAAATCTCCATACATTTTAGTTTTAGGTTATGCCATATGTAATTATTCAATCGCTAGACGTAAAGCTTTATATGTGAAACGTTTATCTTTATCATTTCTCACTGATTTTTAATACCAACTTACTTTCTTACTTCAGAACGTTGATTTTGTGCTCTGTTTAGACACGATTACACAATCGTTGAACGCTGAATCTGGCAACCTTTACATGCACGTCTCAAAACCACCCAAAGAGGGCACCGCAATGAATGATTTCTTCAAATTACTTAAAAATGTAGCGGCACAATATGGCAATGTTACAGTCGATGGTGTCCACAAGAAGATCAATTTGGCCGATCAGCAACTCGCCTGGGAGCATGAACGTTTCAGCATGCGCCGTTTACCAGCTTTCACGATATCCGCACTGAAATCACCTAAAGAGCCAGCACGCACTACTATATTCAAAGACGACGAAGAGCAAATTATTGCGCAAACGCAACAGCATGCTAAAATTTTAGCTGAAACGCTAGCAAATTACGTGTATGGTTTACAAGAGCCATATGAAATTTTTGCTGGGCCAATGGTTAGTGCAATAATTTAATAGTTAATTATAAAAGTTGTTTATGATATTTTTTACTTGCAGGGTATCAATAAGAAACTCATTAAAGCTTATCTGCAAGTCAAATCTGCGCTACATAATAACGACCTGAAGAACGCTTTCGAAAAGTACCTAAAGAATGTGAAAATCATGTACGATAAACCCGACACACGTGATCCGGACTTTATGTTCTACGATGGCCAAGAGGCGCGCCTAAATGTATATCACGTGAAACCTGCCATCTTCGATCTCTTCCTTACCATACTCATATGCGCATACCTCGCCTCAGTGTACTTTGTCATACAATTCTTTCCAGCGTTATACGACACAGTTTGCAAAATGACCAAAGCGCAAGCACTGACGCAAACCAATTCCAATAATACAAAATCTAAAGTTAATTAGAAAAAAAGTGCAATAAGAATAAATATAAAACAAAAAATAGTAATATTATTGAGGACGAAAACTTTAATGTACAGATGTACAAATGTAAAGAGACATTTTCTTGAACATTTACTAACTATATTAGAACAATTAAAATTTGCAACCAAATAGTGAGTTGTATACATAATCTGTGTAAAAGGCGAAATTTTGTATGATACACAACATGGTGAATTTTATAAAACAGAGACTCGCAATTCAAGTAAGATAAGTAATAAAATCAGTAATTCATTTATTAGTTATATATGTACATAATTTGTGCAAGAAAGGTGAAAGGTTGTTAGTAAAAATAAAGAAATTAAAAAAAAGGAAAATAAAAATAAAGAAAAAAATAATAAAATAAAATAATAATATTGAAAAATAAATAAAATTAAATTTAAAAAATAAAAATAAAAAAATATATAAAACTGTTAAGCGGTATTGTAAACGTCATTAATTTCACGACCACCTAAAATTATGTTCCGTTATCCATGTAGTACGAACAATAATTAAGTCGCCACAAGAAATTGTGCCATTACTGCTGCTTAACTTGCAATTTCCACCTAAATACACTGCTAAATAACAAAAGAAATTTAAAGCGTAATCATTGTGAGTAAGCAAATATTCCTAGGAAAGCATTAGGCACACATTTCCACACAGTCCACATATGCATTTACACACTCACCCGCACAGACAGCGGGCGCAGCAGCAGTAACTGTAAGCAATACTTATAAATAATACATTAAATCATGAAATTATATAATAATAATTAAAGTATAATGTAGTAGTCAAATGTTTTTTCCATATTATTTTAGTATATAATTAAAATATACATATATAATGCATATGTTGTTTTGATTAGCATCAAATTGTAAGTTCCAAGTAGTATGGCAAACGGTTAAAATGTTCATGATTTCCCAAGTATTACTTTAAACGAAAGTAAAATAAAAAATATAAAGACAAATAAATAAAACTTAAAATAAAAAAGCGACTAATATGCATTGTTGAAGAATTTAGTGCAAGGTGATTAATAAATTTGTGATGCTCTTTATTCTGTTCTGGCATTTTTTGTGGTAGTGGCTATCCAAGCCTTATAATCAGCGAGACATTTGGAGTCTTCGATGACATTTAATAGACGATTCAGGAGTTTGCATATTTGAAGGGGGGAAGGTATTTAGTGTCAAGTGGTGGTTTAAAATCCATCCACGTTCCGTCTAGGTTAGCAATATAGAATATTATCTTCGAATAAGGGTACTTGCTTCATTGAGAGCTTTGAAAATGTAAACATTCCTTGACTTCATTCCGCGAAAGCTGGTAATAATTAGCTACATATAACTCACGCAACCAAAGTTTGTTCACACAATAGAAGTGGTCTCAAAGGTTTTCTACAGCTCTACAATTCTCACTACTGCCGGTTCTACGTACCGGAATTGACTCGGATTTCATCCGACCAAGGGCAGTCCTTTCGGCGATCCAACCCCGTTTGGATCGGTGAGTGTTAATTTGTGTGTGTCGAAATTAGAGCAACGCCTTGCAGCAGGGTTGCTCCGTATCCTCCTGACTCGTGCTGGCATTGAGTCCAACCCGGGCCCGGAGGAATTTTTCTGCTGCGTATGCGCAAAACGGCTCCATCCAAATTCCACCTCGGTCAGGTGCAATACATGCAATGGATGGAGCCATCTTAAGACCTGTTCTGGCCTTAAGACTCATTGGGAGTGGACCACGCGTTACGTGGCCCCTTGTTGACTGCGCAATACTGCGACTCAAGCCTCTACGGCTGGGCAATCTGCACTCAGTTCGCGTGCAGCACCGCCACTCAACCCGAGTGGCCAACAGAGGACCTCCACGATCCCCAGGAGCTCAATCAGGCAACATAGCTCCCGCTCTGACTCATCTAACACCCTCCTCCCTCTGGTCCGACCCCGTCGAAACAGCACGTTTCCTGGGCCTACCGTTAGATGACGTCGACGACAACACAAATGACACTTGACCACCCAAACGGAGATTAGTATCCCGTTAAAACAACAACAACAACAGCTCTTTTGATTGTGTTTACTTATGAAATTTTGACAGATGTCAAACCGCGGTATAGGAATCGTTTATAGAACATGCAATCGAACTGAAGTAAGATATGATAATTCCATTCAGTCTTACTGCTATGGGTAACACTTCTTATGAAGTTTGCTCTTTTGGTAATACTGTCCCTTGAGAGAAGAGCCAATGGTATTTCACCACTGAATTCCTTCATTCGCTGGGATGTGAGATTACCTCACCTCTGCCAAACCCTTACGCTGTAAATTTAAGCAGTGTGTATTTGGCTACTTGACCGATTACTAGATGAAGTGGTTTGAGGTTAAGCACACCAAGTGCCGACGTCGGGCATGTGCACATGGCACCCCACACGCAGATGCATGCAAGTCGTTGCAGCTTCGATAGTTGAAGATCTACCGAGGTCTGCGATCTCTGATCCAGAGTTTAGAGGATGTTAAAGTAATTAATAACAAAGTTATGTATAATTAAAAAAAAAATTTAATTTGAAAAAAGGAAATAAAAATGAAAAAGGAAATTAAGAAGAGAAAAATAAATATATATTAAAAAAAATAATACAAAACATAAAATAATACAATATAAAAATATAACATAAAAAATAATACAAAATAAAAAAAATATGAATTAAAAAATAGACCAAGAAAATAAAAATAAATAAAAAAAATTAAAAATGTAAAAAAACATAATAATAAGAAAAAGATATTTATTACATATTAAAAAATAAATATAAAAATTATGAAAAAATTTAAAACAATAGCGTAACAATATTTAAAAAATAACAGCTAAAAATATATCAATAAAAAAGAGCAACTGATGCTAACCAATTCCAACATAAAAAAATCTAAAGTTAATTAAAAATAAATTCAAAATTGAAAATAAAACAAAAAGGAAAAAACGGTAATAAACAAAAATATGTAAATCAAAATAAAAAAATATATTAAACAATTACAATAAATAAATATAAACTATAAAAAAAAACATTATAATTAAAGACATAAAAACTACAAAAAACCAAAGAAATAATTAAAATTAAAAAAAAAAAATTAAAATTAAAATTAAAAAAAAAATATTAAAATTAAAAAAAAATTAAAAAAAAATATTAAAATTAAAAAAAAATATTAAAATTAAAAACAAATATTAATATTAAAAATAATATAACAATTAAAAAAAATATTAAAATTAAAAAATATTAAAATTAAAAAAATAAATTAAAATTAAAAAAAAAAAATATTAAAATTAAAAATAAAAAAATATTAAAATTAAAAAATATTAAATATTAAAAATAAAAAAAAAATATTAAAATTAAAAAATAAAAAAAATATTAAAATTAAAAATAAAAAAAAATATTAAAATTAAAAAATAAAAAAAACTATTAAAATTAAAAAATTAAAAAATAAAAAAATATTAAAATTAAAAATAAAAAAAAATATTAAAATTAAAAAATAAATTAAAATGAAAAAATATTAAAATTTAAAATAATGTTAAAATTACAAAAAAAAAAAAACAATTAAAATTAAAAAATAAAATTAAAAAACAAAATTAAGATTAAAAACAAAATAAAAATTAAAAATTAATAATTAAATAAAAAAATTATTGAAATTAAAAAATTATTAAAATTAAACAACAAATATAAACATTAAAAAAGTAATTAATTGCATTAGTTAATAACTTCAATTTATTTAATGAATTCAATTACATATTATTTCAAAACGAACATATGTATATTTTTTATTATTTCAATATGGTTTAGAATTAACGCACTCCTTGCGCAAGAAAACGTTCAACAAAGAATATTTTTCGATTTTTACAAAACGAAAATTAATACTAAATATGGAAATATGTATTATGAGTATGAAAATACTTAAATATATACGGAGATGTGAATGTTTACTTATTCAGAAGTATTAACATAACTGGAATACGCATGCGCATCGCTGTTACTTCTTTATCACCATAAGTACGCCGATATCATTTTCCAAATTTGTGATTTTATAGCGACAGCCTGCGGGGTAAGTAAACGTACATTAATTAATGTTGTATGCTAAACGCATTTGCGCATGCGCGCCTTACCTATATTAATGGCTACCATATCACCAACACCGAAATTGGCGCTTTCACGTTCCGTGCTGATTTCAAATGAACCCGTAAGTACAACAAAGTGCTGTAAAACAAATATTGTACTTATTAAATGGAAAAAATAATGGTATTATATAAATATATATTGATAAAAGTATTACCAAATGATACTTCTTCGCACGCTTCGAAGGCTTGCACTGCAGTGGCTTGAAGCGCAAATAACCGAGACTACACTTCTCATCCGTATCGTAAAAGGCATAGTCTATACCCTCCAAATCGGTAAAAAATAATTTACCGGCAGTGGCTAGAAAGAAAAAACGAAACATAACAACAATTAAAGTCAGTGCATCAATCAGCTGTGTTATGTTGTATGATACTCACAAGGTCGCATATCCATAAAGACTTGTCGCTCATTTGTAGCCGATTGCAAATGTGTTACATTCTTCAGCCACTCCAGCAACTCTTTACGATCGCTTTTCGTCTTTTGCTTTGAGTCACTGTTTGATGTACTGGTCGGCGCCGTACTTGTAGCGGTCGAGGTTGAGGTTGCGGCGGATATGTCACGTGCTTTTAAACGATGCAAACGTACACGCACAGGTCGTAAGCGAACGTTACTATCTGTCGTCGGAGCCAAAGTCTTCGATTTTCCACCATTCGGCATGGTCTCCCCGTCGCTCAAATTGTTGGCGGCATTTTTCAATTCGTCAAACATTTCATTCAGCTTCTCCAACGATGGCGGTGGTGGCAAATAAACGCGACTACACTCCAATACTCCTGTACGATTTGCAGTGTCATCGTCCATGATTTGCTCTGCTGCTTCCACTGCGTCAGCTTCTTCTCGCTGCTGTTGTTGCTGCTGCTGCTGATTTTTTTTAGCACCTTTAACTGCTTTACTGGGTCCGCCTCTTGTTTTCGGTATCGGTCGTAAGCGAACGTTACTATCTGTCGTCGGAATCGAAGTGCTCGATTCTGCACCATTCGACATGGTCTCCCTGTCGCTCAAATTGTTGGCGGCATTTTTCAATTCGTCAAACATTTCATTCAGCTTCTCCAACGATGGCGGTGGTGGCAAATAAACGCGACTACACTCCAATACTCCTGTACGATTTGCAGTGTCATCGTCCATGATTTGCTCTGCTGCTTCCACTGCGTCAGCATCTTCACGCTGCTGTTGTTGCTGCTGCTGCTGATTTTTTTTAGCACCTTTAACTGCTTTCCTGGGTTTGCCTCTTTTGTTCGGTTTCGGTGCAGTTTGCTTTTTTGTTGCTCCAGTCTTTTTGTTCCTATTTGTTGTGGTTTCGCTTGCTTTAGTTTTGGTTTTCATGTTTTTGTTGGTGATGGAGGTGGAAGTGCATGGCAATTGGTTGTCATTTGGCGCTGGTGCGACTGCCATTGAACTTGCCACTGGTGCTTCGTGGTCATCAGTTTCTATGGGTGTTTCTGGAATTGCTTCCAGCTGTGCACTCAACGCATCACTTTCGGTATTTCGTTGTGAGTGCACAGTGCTCGATATTACATTCGTATCGCCAAGGTAACTAAATGCTGGCGCTTGCGCGATCACTGTTTTTTTAGATTTACGAATCCGCTTATTCACAGTGGCATCATTTACAGTGCTAGAGGCGACTGGCGTGCTCAGATCACCACTTCTACTCCCGTTACTGCTGCTGAAGCGTGTTCGGTTTGTTCGCTTCCTTTTAGTTTTATTTAATGAGCTTGAATTATACAATGCTACACTGCTGCTGGAGCGTGTTCGGTTTGTTAGGTTCTTTTTAGTTTTATTTAATGAGGTTGAATTAAACAATGATTGCAAGAGATGGTGGCCATTCCAATTGGAGGTGAGATTACTCGGTGCGCGCTTCGATCGACGTAAGCCTGTGTAGTGCAAACCAGATTTTGATTTTATGTAAATGATATCAAATAGTTGCTAAGAAATTATTTCGAGTGTATAAAAATAAAGGTGCCACTTACCTTCGGTGTCATCTGTGCGCTCAGTTTGATTCACATTGCTGGAGATGTCAATTTTTGAATCTTGTGGCCTTCGTTTACGTGAAACACGTGGCGCAAGCTTTGTGGGTTTTTTGAAGAGTTCATCATCCTTTTGGCATACAACTGTGGTGGCAACAGAATTAGTATGCGTCGCGGATAATGATTCGGCCTTTGCACCATTCGCACTACTATCCATTGGTTTGTCGGAAAATGCCGTTGGCGGCAAAACAAATTCTTCCGTTGGCAAGCTCGGCAGTACAAATGGGGAAACGGTCGAATTGCCCAGTGGCGGCGGCGGTGATGGTATTTGTATATTGCTTATCGGTGAAATAACTGGTGGCGGTGGTATTATTGGCTCCATTAGTGTCGAATTTTTTTGAAAATCATCTTTTTCATTATCTGAAGCCTCGCTATCTTCGTCAAACGAATCTCCTTTACTGTACAGCGAACGCTTGGACTTGTTATACTCGCGGCGTGTTTTAATACTTTCTTCTAATTGAAAATATTTTCTTGTTACTTCAGGCTAAAATTATGCAAAATTTTTTTATAAGTGTATACAAATACAAATATATTATCGTGATACACTAAATTTAATTTAAAACTTTTCGTCAAACAATCATATACATATGTATGTATGTATAATGACGAAATATTTTTTTCGAGTTTGAAATTTATTTTACAAACAGATTTTTTGAATTGAAATTTACAAGTATTTCATCGAATCTGCATTAAAAGCCTCCGTAAGGACGGTTTACATGGATAAACGAAGAATTATGCGAATTTTCGTGTCTTTCCGTGTTGTGGTACGGGCGCTATGAGAACACATAACGAAATAGCGTTTCATTTTTATATATAAAATGAAAATAAACACCACAAAAATGTATTTTAAACGCACAGCACGTTTATACCAACTTGTAAATGGCTAAAATATTATTTGAGGTTAAGTACTTTCCCACATATTTACGGTAAACAAGAAAAACGGTAACTTCGACTCCACTAGAGCTATAATAGCATTCACATGTGTATTTCCTATATCAAACTGCGTGGCAAACTTAATATACCCGGTTCAGGACATAAATATGTATATGAGGTTGAGTACTCTTGCATCTCCAATTGTGCGTTCTCATAAACATTGGATAACAATATCGCATATGCCAAAAAATCGTTTTTAAGAGATTGACACGGTTAACCGCACATTCTTTTACAATTTCTTGAGCACTTGAACACTAAGATATAGCACTTCGAAAAAAGCTTACACATTACTGCTAAATTGTGATTTCACTTACCAACGCTTCTGAATGTGTGTTTCGTTGACGCGATTTTCTTCCCTTTGTCGTATTTTTCACAGTATTAACTTTGGTTTGAACAAAAGTAATACGTGCACTACTAGAGTCATCAACTAATGAGTTGTTATAACATATGCGCTCTGTCAATTGTAGGAGTGTTTGGTACAGTGGGTTTTCATTGTCGTTAGTATTAACTGCATTAGGTGCAGCAATATCGACACAAGAATTATCTTTAAACGCTTCAGGAACATCAGGCGTAACAGTAGCATCTACCACATTATTCTCAGTTTCCAAAACTTCAACAGCAGCATCACAATTATCCTCAGTTATTTTAGCCACACCACCGGCAGTATTATTCTTTAATAGTGCCGGTGTTACAGTTGCATTGTCCAAGAGAGCACCGTCTGTAGCAATAGTAGTATTATCCTTGAATGCTGCAGGTGCTTGTGGCAGTTCATCTAAGATGATTTCTTTAATTACCTCAACTACTTCAGTCGCCAATGGCGCTTCGACCTCACTAATTTCCTTTTGATTTATCTCATTGTAATCCGTTTGCTGCTGCATCTCCCCCCGTAAACCCTCAGTGTTGTCCAATAATTCACGACGCAAAATTTCCAATTGAATTTCTTCTTCAATTTTCAATTTCTGCTCCAGCGCCTGTTTGCTGGCACCTATCGATTTTCGCAATCGCATTTGTTTAACATTCATTAATCCCATCGAATTGCGTTTGCGCAAATCAAGAATTTCATGATTTGTTAGACGTGCCAAATGCGCTTTCAACTCATCGGCAAAGAGTTCGCCGTTTTTCGGTGTACTTGGTGCTTTATTTAAGGGTCGTCGTCGCCTTAATTGTTGTACTTTTATAAGTTCGACAGGTTTAACGCGTTGCAAATTAAGTGGATGCGCTGGCGGTGGTCCTGATTCGGTTTCCGTATCACTTGTGAGTAATGGCGATGACGCGAACGCTTTGGTGGAAGGATGGTGAACACGTGTTCGCATTGTGCGTTTAATTGTCCGCCGATTACGCTTCGTCGTCTGGGGTTTTTCAGTGGCCAGATTAAGTGGGCCACTTTTACGCAAGATTCGCCTTTTATTCACAGTGTAATGCATATCTTCCTCCTCATCTTCATCATCAGTTAAAAGCTGTGAAATTGTTTTCTCTGTAAGTGAATGCTTAGTACTAGGCGCTTTATTTACAGTTTCAGTGGGAACTTTTGTTCTATTATTTAATGTTGTGCATTTGGAGACATCATGATTCACAAAACTTTGTGGTTTGACAAAACTGACTTCCAAATTTTTATTGTTTAACGTTGTATGAGCTGAGGGCGCAGGTGGACGCTTATGGCTTTCATTTAGCAATAGCGATTTGACTGCTGTTGTGTTTGGTTTGCTGTTGTCGGCAGCAGCCTTTTGATTACCGGACGGTCTTGTTACATTCTTATATTGTACTGAGTCTGTCGGTAGATTAGTTTTTGTTGTTGTGTTGTTACACGTAAAAGTAGGGTGATTTATGGGACGATTAGGACTATTGAAATTGCTGGCATCATTCAAATTTGCCGCAGTTATTGTATGCTGCTGTGTACAATGCGAATGCGAGAATGTGACGCCGTGTAGATTGTTGCGTGATGTTGCACCGGTTGTTTGATCGGCCTGCGCCTCGCACTGCGTTACTTTATTGCCCTCACATTCAGGATTAGTTTCTTTTCCACCAATCTGTTTGTCTGCTGCTACTGTTGGTGGCGCATTGTTAAAAGTCTGATTTACGGGTATAACTATTTTTGGTGCTTGTAAATTTGAGTGCCTTAAAACAGTCAGTGTCTTTTGCACTTCTTGGAGCAAAGCCTCAGTAGCAAGCATATTACTTTTATCAACTTCCTTATCAGTTGATGCCGGAACAAGGGCTTGTTTTAATTGATCTTGTGGTTGCTGCAAATCTGTGGTATTTATACTAGACTCGGGCGTAACGGCAAGTGTGTGGGGAGGATTTTCAAAACTTTTGAGTTTTTTTATTGTCTCCTCTAGTGCTTCAACCACATTTTTTATTAAAGATTCCTGTTGTTGTTGCTGCTGCTGCTGTTGTTGTGGTTGCTGCTGTTGTTGTTGTACAGAATTATTTTGTGTGTGTTGCAATGACTCTTCATTTGGAATGCAAGCATCTATTTCCGGTGCTTTCGGCCTATTTAGTGAATTATTTAACCGTGGTGGTGTTTTTAATAAATTTGCGGGTGGTGTATGATGCATTGGTGTACTGCATATTGCTGGAGACTAAAAACGATAAATTTTATTAAAGATAAGTTCAGTTTAAAATTTTTCTGCTATGGGGTTAGGGGCAGTCAGAATTTTCAAATTCAATTAATTTGTCCTATAAAGATTATCTGATATTTGGAGTATTTCCGACATATACTTTTCGATTCGATACATATACGAGTTTTCGAGCGCCCTGGAATGTTCGTGTAAAGTTTCAAATGCCGTTTTCTAAAAAATTATGTTTTTCGAACGGACTAATACTAGAACAATTAACTGTTTTTTTCCCCGAAAATATTTTTAAAACTATTTTGTTTGCTTTCGAAGACAAACATGTATTTCTCTTAAAATTATTATTATTTTTAAGTACTATAAAGTTCAGCCGAAAACTTATTTATTGATAATAGATTTTATAATTTTAAAGAATTATTTAATTTTAGTGCACCTAACCCCTAATACTTACAAAGTCCGATGAACAAAGTGTACTTTCGAATTCCGAAAATAAAGTTCGGCGACCGTTGTTTTCTAGATTTGTGATACGTTTTAACACTTGACGACGTAGTCCACCACTGCGCGACAACTTTGATCGTGGAGTTTTTGGTATAATAGCGCACGGTATTTTTGATTGTAGATATGTGCCTGTCTTAGCACTAACTGCTTGCTGTGTAGAAACTGGGATCATTGGCAACGGTGGTTCTTCCATTTGTTTATTTGGTTCATTTTCTTCTGCTAGAATTGAGAGCTGCAAAGCTTCTGATATTTTCGATGGACTTCTTACTTTTGGTCCAATTGTACATTGCTCCGTTGGTGATTTCACAGGTGATATTACCATACTTTTAGTTTCAGGACAAGTTTTATTGTTAGCCATAGGTAATACAACTGGTACAGGAGCATTACAAGGCCTTCCATTCTGTTCTGTATTATTTAATGATTCATCCACAGTTAATAGTGATTGTGCTTCATTTACTTGTGAAGCCTCTTGCTGCAACACTTCTTGTTCAGGAGACAATTCAGCCTCCTTGTGTTCTTTATTTTGAAAATCGTTCTCTTTATCCGCATCCTGCGTTTCTGGTATGACACATTCATTTTCAACCTCAGCTGTTGGCACTGGTGGTGAACTTATGCGCTTCAGACGTACATTTAAACTAAATCTCTGTGGTTCAGCATCGAAAATTCGTTTCACACCATTACGCACTGCACCACTCTTTTTCTGCAAGAACTGTGCCAAGCGATGACCATCGGTATCGTCAAGATATTCCGAGAATTCGCTTAAATTAAAGCTATCGGATGTCCTGAAGGGATACAACTGGGTTTAGTAAATATTTATAGTAATAATGAAATTTATGTATATATTGAGAAAAAAAAATCGTTTAAAGTCAAACGACGCAAAAATCACATATGTATTTATAGGAGAAAAACACGAAGCAATCACAACTACAAAAAAATTTGTCAATTCCTTTGTACGCACAGCACTTTTGAAAATATATTAATTATTCGTATTATTCTCAATATATATATTTAACGCAGCACTTACATGTCACAATATTAATTAATAATTACTTGATGTAGAACCAATTTTTGTTGATATTAAAAATTGTCTTCGATTCTCTGAAGCTTGCGTTTGGCCTCTCCAGAGCCGTTACTGCGCCATTTTTTGAAATGTATTCGCCTTGCCACTGTCTGTTCGTGCAATGAAATTCAACGCATTTACAACAATATTGTTTCTCTAACTTTAATATTTACTTTTCAAATAATTTTATTTAATTCTTTTTCAAATATTTTTATTTAATTGATAATATTTTATAATATATATACTTGAAGAACAATTTTTTAGTGTGCAGCTGCTCAAAAACAAATACATATATAAATTATTGGCAACGCTTGAGTGTATTCCGCTTGTAGTGTGCATGAAACACAGCTTTAACCCGCTTCAGAACCATAGGAAGTAAAAAATTGAACGTGTAAGTATATTTATAAATTTTAATCTTATGACAAATAATTCAAAGTAATAAAATATTCTATACATTTAATAATAATAATATATACATATATAATATTAATTATTTCTACGACATTTAATATTTTGCAGCAATCGAGAATGATTTGCTCAACTGTGCGATTTAAGAAAAATACCATAATGAAAAATAAACTTAATCCTAATGTGTATTATAATTAAAAATTAAAAGAAATGTTTCAGAGTTAATATATTTGCCCGTTTGCGTACTTACTAAATTTTTAATATTTACAATTAAATTTTAAAATAGAATAGAATTTTCTTCCTCAATAATAATAGTTTAACCCTTTTTATGGCGAAGAAAAATACTTGAAAACAGTTCAGCGGTTGCGGCTTCAAGGCTTAATAATCAACTCCCTTAAGTTCTATACTGCCGTTTCAGCTTGAAAAGCAATAAATAATTTGTTGAGTCATACCGACGTTCGTGCTCCACGAAGTTTATATTTCAACGGATTCCACTTCTAAGGAATGAATAAATAGGGATTACATCAGTTACGCACCAGATAACCCTAGTTCTTTATAGATAAAAAATTATGGCTTGAATACATTGTCATTTTTGGGAAGAATACATATGTCGTGAAAATCTACATAGAATCCCTCTGGGTGTTAAGTATGTGCTGAACATCGTGATTGTACATATACATTTTTTGCTTGTTGTTGTAACGGGTACTTAATCCCGGTAGGATGGTAAGGATTAGATAAGTTGTCATTGACGTCTTCCAACGGTAGACCCAGGAAACGTGCTGTTTCGACAGGGTCGGACCACAAGCAGAAGAGTGCCAGATGTATATGATTAGCAGGGCATTCAAAGCGGTCACGCGGGGACTCATTGCACGCGAGTTTAACCTGCTGCAGTATCTAGAACGAAGCTACGCAAGGGTCACTCTCATTTCTCGCGGCAACCCGAGATCTTCGTCTGCAACTGATTTTGCTTGGACTCCAAGTACGCCATTCACTGAGAAGGAGTCAATGAAGGTGCTAATGGCTCCACTGCGGATGGCGATCAGTGCTTGTCTGAAATTAGTTGCGTCCAAAGTTTGGTCGGCATATTATTCGATGTCGTCGACGTATTTTAGGAATGACCTTTGATGCACCTAGGATGATTCCGCTTCAAGCAGATGACTGCAGGAAATGCTTGGAGGGGAGTTCATTATGCTCCTTAACTGGAAGCATACGGGGCCGACTATGCAGGTGCTCGATGGGAGACATCAATGGGCATCATTTCGTAGTCCGAAAAATAATGTTTTGACAAGTTTGCAGATTTTCCGTTTGTGTTTCACTTCATCTAGGCGACGATATTGCTGCGACGTAGTTAAGTACCGGCGGACCGATTGCTTTCTATGTTGCCAACAACGTTTCTTTGTCCTTTCCCATGTTCAACCGGCTAGCGACTTGCGTGTTGAGTTGTTTAGTCGAAGAGACCGAAACCCATGTCGTCGTCTTCCTCGGACTCCGACTCCTCTTGTTTGCCCTCTTCCTTCCTTTTGAGCAGCAGCGCCAGCACCAGCAACTGGAGCAGAGGCTGTGGGAAGTAACACCTAAAACTTTAGGGTTATTGACAGTGGAAATCTGAGATCAGGTTTCAGTAGTAGGACCGCACTTCCGATTTTCCTCACATCAGGTATTTGAACAGTGATCAGCGACAGTTTGAGTGCCTAGATAAGATAGCTTTCTTCCGTCTAGCTGAGATGCTGTAGGATCTGCATGTTAATTACATCAGTGCCAATGGATTTGGCCTCTGAACCTCCTCATCGATGAAAGTAAGTGGTGCGCAGTCTTCTGGCATTTTGCGCAGCCGTCGAGTACAACATTGTTTGGCTTTGCCTGCCAAAGGGTGCAGTGTAAATTGCCAACTAAAATAGCTAGCGCACTTCTTTGGGTTCGAAGAGGCATGACCATTGAATTAAATTTCAACCTGGTCGCCACGCCTATTCGGATTAGACAAAACTTTGACAGTAGTCCAAAGCTTACTTACACCGGTTCAGGTGCTCTATGCATTTTGTCCGCTTGTGTTGGTTTTCTATTTGCTTAATCTCCAAATTGAGATCTCTTATGCGGGGATCACAGCGACCGGCATGGTGTAAGGTGTTACGTTCAATAGCTAAAACAGCAGCTTTTCTCCGCAATTGGAAGAAGTTGATCCTGACAACATCTGGTTCCAACAAGACAGTGCACAGCACGAGCGACAACCTAATTATTGCAAGAAAAGTTTGGAGATTCGATTATTTCAAGAAATTATGACATTGTATAGTTTCCAAGAAGTTGTGGTTTAACACTAGACTATTCCTGTGAGGTAGCTTGAAGTTATTGGTCTTTAGTAATAAATCGGACTCTCTTCAAGCTTTAAAAGTCAATATTGAACGTTGCTACTGTTCATGACATGCCCACCAAATCAAGGGAAAAATATTCGAACATTGAGTTCATCGAATTTTGTTCCTGCAAAGGAAGTCGTGCAGACCATTTCAATGCTGTTATATTCAGAACTTAATTGTATCGATTTTTATTCACATTAAACAAGAAACATTGGATTTTTTTTAACATTTTCACCCTTATTGGAACACCCGTTACGTATGTATGTATCTAAATCAGAGACTCTTAGTGTTAAGACCAGACTAACAACTTCAAGTAGATAACTTACAAATGCAGTTATCACTGCTCAACTTTGTAAAATATTGCAATTTATCTTATCAGCACTCCGTTAACTGCTGTTACTTAGTATTTTATAGTTTTTCATTTAAGTAATTAGTAATAAAGTTTTTATGTGTCAGCTATTTTTGTAAAGCGTGACATACATATTGTCAACTAAAATAAAAAATAACATAACAACACTTTTCATAAGCTTGCAGACGAAGGAAAGCGATATATGTACATATGTATGTAATAGAAACCACTCACATTGAAACAAATTGTGAGTTTTGGTTATAAAGTGATTATACATTGGTTACATATGGGTTATATATAGGTTATATATTGGTTATATATTGGTTATATATTGGTTACATGATTGGTTACATATTGGTTATATATTGGTTACATATTGGTTACATATTGGTTACAGATTGGTTACATGTACCTATCTGGAAGCTGAAGCTGAAAATATTATGTTGCATATATGCATGTAATATGATGTAGTGAATCGTTAGCAATAAAAAATTCAATTTAATTTTTTTAATTATACGTTGTTTTGCATTTTAGGTGACGATATGTACCATATAAAATGTCCAAACAACAAACAATCATTTCGTTCTAGTTACAAGTGTTGATAAGCTAGCATGTGCTGCCGCCGGCTGATCGCTCAAAGTGATAACAGTCACAATTATTTCGATTGTCATTTTTAACAAGCCTCTCAACGCCCAGTAAACATTACGCAGTGAGTTTAATTCGAGCTGAACAGCCATCTACGGGATATCTCTCCATATACCTACTATAAGCAAAGTCTTGTTGCTCCAGTCCAGTGACTAGAAAAAACCCATTGCGAGTACTTGCTATTATTAGATGCTGTTCTACTTAAGTAGATAGTGCTTGAAATTATTGAGATAGTAGTCTCTAAAGCTTAGAAAATCAACCCTTACTCTAGTCTCTGCTGAAAAATCAAAGCTTCGGAGGCAGCGATTTTGCCACATTTTTCCCAAAGTTTATTAAATACGAGACTTTGCTGTAAAAAGACGCGAAAACAAAACCTTCCGAGAGAAATAAAAGCCCGTCCACACTATCAACAAACCCATGTCAATAGAAAAAAAATCTAATAAATATTTGTAACTGGGTTTTATCAAATAAACAATGAAACAATAAAAATAGAATACTGTAGACTCACGTGGCAGACATTCAAATATAAAACGTGAGCAGAAAGTAAAACAAACAAAACACAAACAAAAAAAAAAAACGAACGTATTGCTATATTTTTAAATCAAATAAGAGGGAAAACTATAAAATTTGCTAACAATGAAAGACTACAGTTTTGCAGTCATAAACATCTAGGAAATAAATAAGAAGTTAAGTAAATATTATTTGAGAGATCAGTTCCTCATAATTATAGTCGAACGTTTCACGTAACTTGATAATAAGTTTGTGCTGGCATTGTTCCCGTACTAGATCATTGGTTCGTCAATTTAATTCTCCGTGGTTGAGCATACAACTGTGTAGTGTGTTTAACGTGGGATCCTGCTTTCGAAAGCTTAACTCCACAGAGCTCAGAAGCACAACGTCTCAATATAATGCGTTGATCAGCGCCCTGAAAACTGGGTAAGCATTTTCAGTACCAATCGGCAGTGTGACATGGACGCACTAACCACCTTGGTAGGGTTCGAGGCCCATCTAAAACCTCTGCCGTACTTTGGGTCCGGCACCCGGTTGCAATGCAACTCCACATTCAAACTGACAAAGTCAGTTCTTCCCGCGATTTGGGTTTTAACCACAACCACCACGAATCTCCACAAAGGGCCAAACCCAATGAGCAGATTGGAGTTACCTCCAAGGGCTAACTGCTCCCCGTGGTACCAGGTTAAAGTCTTTGGTATGATCTTGTAACCGAAGCTACGACCAGTTGAATTTCCACATAACTCTGGACTGGTGGCCAGGATCTTAGTCGCCTCTTACGACAGACATGCTTTACCACGGGTATATTCGGTTTCCCCACCGAGCCCTGAAGGGGTCCCCCTACCCGCAGGGGGAGGTTGAGCATACAAACCGCCAAAGTTGTGGATAATCTTATTAACTTCCTTCTGGCGCTGCAACTAAAACCACATCGTTGGTTGGGCGCAATATAACTCGCCACGTTCACTACGATTTTCGAAAGAAGATGAGCGTCTTCATTTCCACTGTACGAGCTGCTCTGAGTTCGAATTAATAATTACAAAGCAGGTTAGTTCCAGCTCAGAAGATGACTTTGACTCATTGGATTACTGATCTCTTATAAAACGTCATCCATTTCGAGGTTCCCTAAATTTTTAAAGAAAAGACAAAGAAACTTTAAACTTAATGGGCAATGTTTATTATCGTTCGAAAGAACATTCTTTGGCATTTATTTTTGAAGATTATTTCTTTTAAATGTTTTCCGTGGCTACGTCTCAAATGTTCCATCCGTTGAGTCCAATTTTCGATGACTCGTTCGAGCATTTCGAATGGCAACTGGCGAATGACACGCGTGATATTTTGCTGAAACACTGCCTGCATCGAAGCGGGATGGTCCGCATAACTACGCAGTCAAAAGTCTAACGGTGGCCAATTAACCGGCCCAAAAGGAGACATTGTCTGCACACCGAAGTGCTCTCTCAATAAATCCATTGCTTGATGCGATGTGTAGGCTGTGGCGCCGTCTTGTTGAAACCAAATGTCGCCGAGATCACGAGCTTCATTTTGAGACATCAAATAGTTGGTTTCCATGGCGCGATGACGGCCGCCATTGACACTTACGTTCTCGCCGACATCATTTTTGAGGAAATATGGACTGATAATTCCACTGGCCCACAAACCACCTCAAACCCTTGTTTTTTTTTCTGGATAAAATAACCGCTCTTGAATCTCATTAGGTTTCTCTGCGTCCTAAATGTGGCAATTCTTATTAGGCGTTGTTTGCTGTCCCTATCGGTCTACTGCTGTAGCGTCTCTATTGACAAACCAGTTTTATGTAACGAAATGGCGGTCCGCCCATGGTCCGATCAGGATCCTTGTTCTCCTAAGTGAAGTAGTCGAGTAAGGGTTTGTCTTCTTTTCTCATTTATGTAAGTCGTCGACGCAAGCAACTTTCAAGTTAGAAGTCAATCGCTTTACCTTATCGGTCCACAGGAGAAGTTCGCATTTTCAATTTCCACCATGCGTAAAACTTATTGTCTTGCTGTTTTATCTTATCACACCGAACAATATACACATTGCTCATGTATCATATATACAAGTAGATGAACTACATATCCATGAACATACTATGTACATATTTATGTCTGTCATGTAAGTATTTGCCTGTTCTGCATGAGAGCGAACGTTGGGAAATTTCGTTGCTTATTTGAACTGCTTTTCAGTTCCCGATCGACTTATTCAAGCTCAAGGTTTCGAATCTCTCGCATTCGCTCACGTTGCCTTGCACTCTTTTGACTTTGCTTATTGTTTTTGCTGTTGGTGTCACGTTTAATCAGCGGATGCTTCCTGTGCACTGTGATCCATGCGGGTCTGCAGTTAGTCACTGTCGGCGGAGAATCGATTGCGAAACATCGGTGTGCATATTTAATGTTGATCGCTGTTTGTGTGCGCGCTGTTTTGGTGCATAAATTTGACCGTTAAACCCATCGGTTGGCACTTTCATTTGCTTCTCACATTATACGGGTAAATTCGTCCGTATATATCACTCATTTTTTTACCCTAGTATAATATGTTTTACAAGGGTAGAATAGACTGGAAATATCAGCGATCCTTTCTTCCGTCAGATCGTTCAAAAGTGTCTAAAAAATGTTCGGAAAAACCTTTGAGTACCACTAACAACTACGATACTCCCTTTAGAGCCAAACCGCATTAGCATATTTGAGTAAACTTCAAGAGATCTTGCTCCCCATGTCAATAAACTTAAGTCTCCAGACAGTTCTCATAGACGGACGAACCCCTAACAGTTCAATAGGGGTGACCAATAATTAATAGAGTAGCATCGATTCAACCATATCCACATCTTCAAGAATTCCATATACATACATATGTATATCTGGAACTGGGCTAACAATCAGATGTCGTAAGGAGAATGGAGCCATGTAGTAGAAGTTTACGCAAGTGTGGAAAGTTCTCTGAGGGCCATTAACTCGGGAGCGACCAGAAAGGTTTCTTTTTCATATGGCTCAAGCAGCTCACTACTTTCGGTCTTAGACTAAGTATCCTCTGGTTAGCTAACGAGCATCCGTTTGAAAGTGAAGTGAGAGGGCGAACTATCCCTTCCCAGAGTTGTGCGCTGGGTTTGGGACCCGCCACATACAAACAGACTCCCAATGACAAGAAAAAAACAGCATTTTTGATGACGACCACTGCAAACGTATTAAAGATTACGATTTAAGGTCATGCTCCTGGAATGTCCGGTCCCTTAATTGGGAAGATGCGGCGGTCTAACTGGTTGATGTCACCGTTGGAGTAAAGGCTGACATCACCGCCGTCCAAGAAGTGTGATGGACGAGACAAAGACTGAGACGAGTAGGTCCTTGTGGCATTTACTACAGTGGCCATATAAAGGAGCACATTTTCGGTGTGAGATTCGAGATGGGAGAGAGACTCCGTCGCCGTGTTCTAGCATTCAACCCGGTGAATGAACGTGTAGCCACAATCCACATCAAAGCGAAGTTCTTCAACATATCACTGATTTGCGCGCACGACCCGATGGAAGAGAAGGACGATATGACCAAAGATGCCTTCTACGAGGGCTTGGAGCGCACCTATGAGAGCTGCCCCCGCTATGAAGTAAAAATCGTGCTTGGTCGGTGCAATGGTCGTTAAATTCAGCCTCCACGACGAAACATCTCCAAATGGCTTGAGGTTGATCGACATCACCAGTGCCCAAAATATTGTTATCTGTAGTACTAGATTAAAGTATAGAAAAAATTCATCAAAGCTACCTGGCTGTCTGCGGATCGAAAAACCACCAACTAGAGCGATAAGTCTTCTAGTCATAACTGTAACAATAGGGACCACACGGACTCTTAAAGCTAATAATTTTGCGGCTTTCAGTTTTTCGGTTTGGTGCAACCAACCGTGCAAAGTCTGTTCGATTGAAAAACTACTCCCGAGTTTCTCCTCGTTCAAGAATTGAGCGGATCACTTGTGATTCATCCTCTACCAGTTAAACTGTTTGGTGACTGCGGGTATATACTAGTTCCAAGAGCTTGTGGGTTTCCGTTGTACTTTTAGCGAAAACTAGAAGAGAGAAAGCGAGCTCTGTAAGTTAAACAAATGGAGACCTCTAATCGACTATAAAACCCTTATGACTGACACGCTTTACCAGAAGCCGAAGACGCTTTCATTGCTCATCAACCACTCTTATTGTATATTCCGAAGCTTAATTAAAGGTCTCTATGAGTAGCTATGCTAAGATGGATGAGTACACACCAGCTATGGAAGCAGAGGAAGAGAAAGATCTCTAATCCGCTGGAGTCGTCCGGTGGTGACTGCACTTGTTATCTCAAAATGGCATTAAAAAGCGAAAAGAAAGAAGTTAACTCGGCTATAATCGCGTAGGCGTAAAGAAGAAGAATGAGGAGGTATTCTAATCTCGGTTCGCGGAGCAACCTCTCTATGGTGCCATTCCGCTCGAGACCGGCGCTATCTTACTTTTAATGTTAAGCGCGTTCATTCTCTTGGTAAAGTCTTAGATTTTCTCGCGCTTTAATTGCCATTAGTTGGCTTTCTTTTCTAGTTATAAAATACATATGTATGTTTGTATGCATGTACTTAAATGACAATGTTTACATACATACATATATACATATGTACACATGCGCATATAATGAGCAATACTTTGAAGTCGTTATGTGGTGAAAATTTGCCATTGGCTTTTGCTTCCGCGCACGAAGCGTTGCAATTGATTTGGGCTGGCTGGTTGCGAAATTCCAGCTGTCACGTGGTCGAGACTTGTGACTCCCAATATACATGTATACATGCAGCAACCTCCGCTACATTTCGGCGGCCGGTATCACTATCTGATTTATTTATTTGTTATTTTTTGCATATGCAAACATACATATGTATGCATGTTTGTTTGTATGTATGTATGGTTGTATATAATCTCTAACGTCTGGTGTGCACATCACGAGTGTCTGTCTTTTATTGTTTTGCCTTACTTTTGATTTGAATTAAAACTTTCATGACAATGTGCAATGAACACTTACAGATATACATATAATATATTTCGTGCATATATTTTGCAACGACAACGTCAGACCGGTGTAAATAAGCGACAAACAGTGGCCTGTACACGTGAGTACCCATGAAAGTGGTGAGTTTATTGATCCCGCCGTAAGGTACCTACCCACTTACAGATGTACAATGTATGCAAACAGTTGTTTTTAATCGCACATGTACTTATGTATGTATGTATGTATTTGCAAGCATAGCGATCGCGGCGTTCTCTAATATAATACTTGTAGATATGAGTACTCATAAAAGCACTTAGAAATGCATACAGAGAACCTGCACAGATTAGATAATGCCCACCGGATGTAAGTCGATTCTTGTTGTTGTTTGGAGCGAGTGCCAGCCTGACATATAGTATGTAAATATATTCTGACGTATCTACACATAGTGGAGTTGCAAATTTTATTTTTGTTACTGTTATTATTAAGAAAAGAGAGCTCTTCTGCTCTCCGTTATGAGCTCATTATTACATACATTTGTTGTAAGTTTGGAATTTTCGCGGATTTTTATACCCCGAACAGGGTTTGCAACGAATATTGTAATACCCAGAAGACCATATAAAACTATATATGTATGTGAATATAAGTGGTCACCGTGACCGCAGTTTTGATCTAGGCATGCCCGATTACCTTTATACAAGCGAACTAGTCATTCAGTTTCTGAGATATCGTTCTGAAGTTTTGTGCACGTTCTATCCTAACCAAGAAGCTGCTCATTTATCAAAACCGCCGATATCGGACCACCGTACCATATTGATTGACAAACGACCGCGACCGTAGATCTATTGTGTCCTCTCCTAAATCACAAAGATTCACCTAGTCCCAACATATTGATAAAGTCCAATATTCTTCTGGGCCTAGCGGAGCGATGTGATTCCTATTTGGAAACATGGATCCAAGGTACTTAAAACTGCGTATACAGACTGCTGTGGAATCAATTGGTAGGTGTTCTGGAGTTTCAGACTCCCGGTCGCAGAACCGGCAATTTATTACGTAAATGTTTCTTCAGCTTGCAGTGGCCGTAGACCCAACTGTCGTTGGAACGGTGCCGCTTGACTATCCCTAAGTATGCTTATGCATTCGTTGCGTTGAAATTTTATCCCCATGCACCGACTTATGGCAAAGAATACTGCCTGAAAAATGCTCGGAAAACTTCCCATAGGCAAGGAGAGCTTGTTGCGTGGTCCTGCGACCCCTGCTTCGATTCCCTCCAACGTTTTCGTGCCGTCAGTGTACCACTTGATCGTATTATCCTTAAGCAATAGCTCGAGAGTGAAATCATTCCATACAGCCTTGCTGTCAAGGGTAATCTTGATTTTCGTGGTGAAGTTAACCTTTTTAGTAATGCTGTCCCTTGGCAGAAGGGCGAATGGTGTAGTACCACTTAACTCTTTCATCCGTTGGGACGATATTACCTTACCTCTGCCACACCCTCTACTGTCATTTGTAGAAGTGTGTGCTTGGCTACCTGACCGATCATTAGATGAAGCGGTGTAAGCTCAAGCATGACTGCAAGCGCTGCCGTCGGACAATTGCGCATTGCACTCGACATGCAGATACATGCAAGTCGTTACTGCTTCGATAGTTGGAGCCTTACCGAAGTCTGCGAAGCTCTTGATAGTTGGAACCCTAGCGAAGTCTGCGAAGCTTTTGAGGCCTAGGCCACCGCACCATACGTGATTATCGGTCGCACGATCATGGTTTAAAACCACCTAACGATCCTTGGCTTGCAGCCCCAGGATTTTCCAGCCAGCCGATTACACACCATTAGTGTTTTAATTGCCTTGACCAAGATCAGGTCAATATGCTGCCTCTAGGATAGCACTCCCCCCTGTGGGCAACCCCTAGTAGTACTTTGACGAGTCCTTGTTTCTCCTACTGCGGTTTCAACTATTCTGGTGCGCAGTACGGCCTCTATCCTTCTGTGCACTGGTGCTGTCACATTCTTTTTCTACAGTGCTCTTGTGAAACGTGATCTTGAAAGCACCTTCGATGTCTAGGAAGGCCTGAAGCACCGCTTTCACTCCTTCCAGCGAACTTTCTATATCCGAGGCTAGCTTGTACTGAGCAGTATTGGTTGATCTGCCTGCTCTGTAAGCATGATGATTCACATGCCGGGGTGCAATTTTCAGCGCCTTCGACCTTATTTCATAATCCACGATTTTTTCCATACCTTTTAATAAAAGGAAGTTAGACTAATTGGCGTGAAGGATTTTGCCAGTGAAAGTCCTTTCTTCTTACTATAGCATATAGTTGCCATACAAACTGTACGACCGGAATCAAGGGCTTGACTTGACTTGACTTTTTTATTTGATGAGATATCTGCACGAAATTGAACAAAAAAATATTCTTCAGATCGGACGACTATAGCATATACTTAGCTAGCATATAAGAAACTGAATGATCAAACTCAAGTTCTTGTATGCAAACCTTTGTATTTGTGAAGGGTATTATAGCTTCGGTGCAACCAAAGTTAACTTTTTGTTTATTATTTTTTAATGTGTATTTCACAATAGCTTGTAACTGTACACGGTGGTTACATAATCAAAAACTCCGTCTACTATATCAAAATACTTTTGTTTTGTTTGAAATACACTCACATCAGCTTTCGGTTGTTGAGTGCAATTGTCACTGATATAACCGCATTTTCTAGCTTCTTTAATCGCTTCGATTCATATATTGTTTGATTGAGTATCACAGATCGTCTTATAGAAATGACACCGTTATGCTTCATTTGTTGCTGTCGTGTCGTTACAGGATTGTTTCAGAAGTCCTCTCGAATCATAAAGGTTTGTTAGACTTAGGTTTTGCTATGAACGCGCGCTGAGCTCACCTCACACCAAGCCGAACTCATGTAGTTGTTAGAAATAAGATGAAAAATTGTGTCAGGGTCGGATTTCTGTTGCTGTTTAAGGGGGTTATCTCGTGTGATGGCCGTTTTTTCGAAATTTTTTTATAGTGAAATGATTAAATTATTGTAATTCCGAGATTTATCGCCCTAATAGCACCCATGAACAAAGAAAGGTAGAAAAACGGCGTCCATGATTCCAACAAACCGGTAATCTGTGAGTAGATGGCTATCGTCGGCTATCCTGTTAGGGTGGTAAGGTTTCAGATAAGTTTTCATCGAGGTTATTCAACAGTATGCCCAGCAAACGTGCTGTTTCGACGGGATCGGACCATAAGTAGAGAGGTGTCAGATGTGTATGGTTAACTGGGCAAGAAAACAGATGGTTAGAGTCATGCGGGGACTCGTTGCATGTGGAACATAATTTTGCTATGTCGGAATCGATTCTGGAGTAGAAGTTTAACATGCAATAGTATCCAGAAGGAAGCTGCGAAAGAGTCACTCTCGATATCGCGACAAATCGAGCTCGTCATCTGTAATGGGTGGTGGTTTGATTTGTTGAATGTGTTTATGGCTCCACTGTGAATGGCGATCAGTTCATATCTGAAGTTAGTTGCGTCGTCGTCGACGTAGTTGTGGAAGGACCTCTTTATACTCCCTGGAGACGATTCAACTTCAAGCAGGTGACTGTAGGGATGGTTTCTATGAAAACACCTCAGCGTAAACTGCTTGGAGAGGAGTTCATTATACTCCTTGGCAGTTCCCGAGACAGCCGGGTCTACGTTACCGGAATTGACCCAGACCTTATCCGGTCAAGAGCGGTTTTCTCCGGAGATCTAACATCCTTTGGACCCTTTCAAACACTGACTTTTGGCGAAAAAATAATATTTATATTATATTATCTTCATCTTTCGTGTTTCTTGTATCCTCGGAGATTGTGCTCACAATAATATTTGTTAGTTTTTCTGCAAGAGTCGATTTTTCTTTCTATCTAAGAAGACAAAATATTTCATCTTACACTTATTTTACCTCAACCATTTTTCACACGCTCTTCGGATGTATATACATATGTTTGTATTCAAGATCAACGTCTGCTGTCATGTCTCTATGCCATGTGCACTACTTTGTTGATATGTCTGTAGTTGAGGTGGGAGCTTTGTGGAAAAGCAACAACAACGTTTTTATAGCTTTTCTTTGTTCGTCTTATTCGTATTTAATGTTTTTTTCTTTAGATTTGGAATACTTAATGGTGTTTGATGCAATTTTGTTTTTGTTTGGTTATTAGATAGATGCGATTGTTTTCGTTTACTTTGTGATCGCTACACGTGCTGCCAATAGCGACATGCATACATATAGATATCCATATAGATACATATGTAACGGGTGATCTAAGTAGAGGTACTTTTTTCAAAAGCCTTTTGTTGACAGATCACGTTGTCATGTTCACTCGGACTGGCGTATGGAACGACTTAGCATATTTTACGACAAGAACTGAAGCCGATCGACCTCATAAGCGACATCGTTTCGCTCTATGGGCTCTTAAAAAGTTCCAATGAGATCCGACGTTTTTGAGCCAAAGTTGGTTCAGCGATGAGGCCCATTTCTGGGTCAATGGGTACGTAAACAAGCAAAATTGCCGCATTTAGGACGAATAGCAACCAATAGAGATTCAGGAGCTGTAATTTCATCCAGAAAAATCAAAGGTTTAGTTTGGTTTGTGGGCCGGTGGAATTATTGGTCCATATTTCTTCAAAAATGATGCCGGCGAGAACGTAACCATCAAAGGGGACCGTTATCGCGCCATGGTAACTGACTATTTGATGCCTGAAATTGAAGCCCGTGATCTCGGCAACATTTGGTTTCAACAAGACGGCGCCACTACCCACACATTGCATCAATCAATGGATTTATTGAGAGAATGAGAGAATTTCACGTTTTGTACCGATCGATTGGGGATATGTAAAGTCAAAAGTCTATGCGGACAATTCCGCTTCGATTCAGCTCTTGGAGTAAAACAACTCGCGTCACCTAGACAGTTACCAGTCGAAATGCTCGAGTGAGTCATCGAAAACATTTCAAAGAGATAATCTACAAAAATTAATACTATGTTCAGACCGAAAATTTAAAAGATTAGATTACATTTAAGCATTTGTTATTGTCATTCATGAAGTCACATCGCTTAATATTTATCAAAAGAAAAGATAGTCATATAGTATTTTGAAATAAAATCAGTCTTTTTTTCAAATATTTTCCATATAATAGAAATAATGGATGCCTTTTTTCATTTGTTAAGTCGATTTTCAGGTGAAATTAGATTCATTGCTTTAAAAAAAATTTGTTTGTTTACATTTTTTTCCCTTTGTAGTGTCTAAATCAGCTGTGATAATGTAACAGATTTCCAGTGCTGACAAGTAGATTGCGCAAAATCAGAGTCGCACAGAGAAATTTAGTTTGGAACTGTCATTTTTGTATGGTGAAATCTTGATAAATTTTTAAGATTAGTGGGATAATCCATTCAACAGCCGGAATCGTGTGATTAAGTGTCGGTCTGAACATAGTATAAATGCCAAGTAATGTTCTTTCGAATTATAATAAACATTCCCAATTCAATTTGAAGTTTCATCGTTTTTTCTTTAAAAAAGTAGAGGACCTCGAAATGGATCACCCTTTATGTTGGTACCTGTATATTAAAGTAGTGCCAAGCGGAAAGCAAAAGTGTGCATGTATATGTGCATATTTGTAGATACAAAAAACTGAAACAAAATCAGCACATACTAGCACAACAACAACAATAGCAATAAAACATTTAAAATAAAGTGATCTGTCTGTATGTTTGTTTACTTTGGTCTGGACGCCACTCAAACAAAACCAGCACACACGCACACGCTTAGCACTGATGCACAGACAGCGAAATCGTCTAAGTCGTACACTTAAGATAGCATAGCAAGAAAAAAGTTTGGAAAAAAACTAAAAGAAAACGCGCAAACTGTCTGCAAATTCTGGTTTTTTTCGCCATGCATAATTCGGTTTGCACATGAGATGCCTTTCCCAACTGGTTTATTTCGCCGGCCATTATTTCGCTTGCTTGTGTTTTTGGTTTCTTTACTTTTTTGCAATTTTTTTTTTTGCGATTCGCAGCATGCATAGCGCGTATGGCCATGGCGTCTGGCACGTAGTGCGATTCCCTCTCTTTGTCCCCATAGCAACTTAGAGCGATCACAGCGGTAAATTGGTGAATGTGTTAAATGTTGTCTCGCATCAGTGGTCAATTTTCTGCTTTTACTTAAGTCCGTATTATTTCTATTTGTAAATTTTCCACACAATTCGCTTCGCAAATGCCTACAGTGTTCAGTGTGGGCGAATTTTTTTTACTTAATGAACCACTGAATTAGTTTTCGTTGTTAGGAATTCAAATATTTATAGAATCGATTTCAGCCGGATAATTATAATAATCTCTGTGTGAGACAACAATGTCATCAATAATTCTTTGTAGACTAGTTTTCGTCACATAATAAAACGGTCCAATTTTCTGTGGGAACTCTTATTTAGAACAATTGGTGCACTATACTGACCCACTGACATCAGAAAATACTATATTCATATGCTATTCTGATCCCATCTGATATTTTCTTTGGAGCTTACAGCCTTAGGCAATAAACCATGCCACCGAGAAGATACATTTGTATCTGTTCAAGAGTTAAAGTACTCCTCACAAGCATTTGATATGATGCTACATAGGTGGCTATATACATATATTTCTGGACTAGGCAACACTAAGTGTTGCCAGGTGCAATCTGACATTTCCATTGGAAAGTTTGACATTTTTTAGCATAACATCACTCAGAACGTTTTGTCATTTAATCGTGAATTTTCTTATTTACAGGGAATTAAAAAATCTATCTCGGCCAAAAAATGGAATTAACTCGTGAACATTTTCGTGCGATCATTTTTCACAACTTTCGACGTGGATTATCACGACAAGAGTGCATCGATGAACTAAAATCTTTGTATGGCTATGAAGCACCATTCTAGAACACTGTGAAAAACTGGTACAATGAATTCAATCGTGGCCGACGCTCGCTCAAAGACGAATTCCGTGAAGGTTGTCCAAAGACAGCCGTTGTGCCAGAAAACATCGATGCCGTAGGTGAACTGATAATGCAAGACCGTCATGTAACATACCTTCAGATAGAGGCATGCCTATGCATTTCTCCCACTAGCATACATTCGATATTGCATGAACACCTGGCCGTAAAAAAGGTTTGTTCTCGTTGGATCCCGCACAATTTGAAAATCGCTCAAAAAAAGGCTCGTGTGGATTGGTGTAAAGAAATGCTGAAAAAATACGATCGTGGTGCTTCAAAAGACGTTTATAAGATCGTCACAGGTGACGAATCATGGATCTATGCGTATGAGCCCGAAACAAAACAGCAATCGACCGTGTGGGTCTTCCAAGACGAGCCAAATCCAACGAAAAAAAAAACATTTTCGTTGATAAATATGCCTATTTTCATTATTAGGCCAGAAATATATATAGCAGCCCTTGTACATTGGTATCATAAAGCAGCTTCTTGGCCATAAAAGGACATATGCAAAATTTCAGATTGATATCTCAAAAAATGAGCGTCTAGTTCGCGGTTATGAAGACAGACGGATGTGGCTAAATCAACTCAGCTCATCATATAAATAAATTGTTGATATGATGAGTCGGTCTTAGGAGTCGAGAAAAAAGCTTTGCAGAAGATTCCAGGTCTTTAGCGCATTGGCAACGGCGAGTACCACAATCGATAGAACGATGAGCTGTTCGAGGCATACTTGACATTGACATAGTTCAGTGAATCAAAAGACAGCGGTTGCGCTGGCTAGGTTATGTTGTTCGGAAAGAAGATAATACTCTAGCATTGAATGTTTTCGATTCAGTACCCGAAGATAAAAACAGAGGATGAGGAAGACATCTATTCCGTTTAAAATCAGGTGGAGAAGGGCCTGGCTGCACTTGGTATCTCGAATTGGCGTCAAATAGCGAAACTAAGAAACGACGAAAAAATTATAGGCTCTTCAAAGCTTCTTTCTGAGTGTTAAAAACTTCGTGGTAAACTTAACATATCCAGTACATGGTTTAAAAACGGTCAAAGCCTAACCATTACTGGGTTAATTTCATTTGTGGATATCATTGACACTTTAGCGAATCTCTGTTCTAAAAGCACGTAAGTTTTAACGATCGATCTATTAAATATTGTTGATTATACCTGGATGCAAATTTAGAGTCATCTTCTGTTAAGGCCTCATATAGGTTTTGTTCGGTAAGTAATAGGACTGAGCCGATTTAAAAAATTTGATTGAACCAATCGTTACAATTCTTTAAAAACTTTTAAAATAGGCTCCTTCTGCGTCGATGCAGCGCTGCCACCGCGATTTCTAAGCATTGCAGGCGTCACGGAAGGCATTCTCTGGAATAGCCTCTGTCGGCGCGTGCCACTCGAAAGATTGCCTCTTTGTCTCGGTATCATACTCAAAGATCCATGACTCGTCACCTCTGATTACGTTATTCAAAACTTCACACGTCGTCAGTGAGCACTTTTGGGACCATCTTCGCGTACACCTTGCGCATGTTCAAATGCTCCGTCACAATGTCATGAACCACAGATTTAAGATGATAAATTTAACATCTGGGCAATTAAAGGAATAATTAGTCGACGATCTGAGTTCAAAACTTTCGCAGGTCTCCCAGCACGGTCTTCATCAGCGTCCTCTTCCCGGTACTCCAAAAAGGCCTGCTGCCACTGAAACACACCACTTCTTGCTAAAGCAACATCTGGGTCACAGATTTACCGTGTTTCACACAGAATTTACTCGCATACCTCTGGTCTAATGAACGCTGCATTTTCGGCCTGCACCACTCACAGAAACACGTCACGCGAAAATGTTTGTCCTGACTCTCTAGGGGCTCGGTGACAACTGACCAGCCGCTCGTACGTTAGTTAGAAAGGCCCTCTACCGAAGCCAGGCAGTGCGCGCACACCCGAAGTACAGTTGAGGCGGAAAATTAGTCCGATTACTTTCCCGACACACCCTGTAAGTCCGCATTTACTTACAGTTGCTAAAAACTGATTCCAATAGGAAAGTTTTATTAATAGATTAGCAATTGATCGTATGAATCAAGAATTTAAAATTCTGTCTCTGGAAACTATCGGTGCAACCTTTATTAATAAACTGATGGGTTTAATTAAGACTTTGTCTAAACATGCGTTTTTTGAAAGTTACAGAGAGAGATAGAGGAAAGGATATGTGGAGACTGGAAAATTTTCAACTTTTTTGCAAGTTAATGAAAGAGAGAGAGTGAAATTATAACGAAATATAAGGAAAAGTGGATACCGGAAATTTTACTAAGAGATGAACACATGAAACTTTCTCTAATGTCAAGTATGAGAACAGTTAAGTTAGATTTATACCCGAAGATCTATATTTGAGGTGATCTATTTTCTTTGGAAATTTGCTATAACCATTGCTATACTCTTACGAGTATAAAAAAGACCGCTCTTCGGGCTTTTATGCGAACGGACTTTAACTTTAGATTCTCGATTAATTTGAGAAGGAGGAAGAGCGAGTGACTGCTGTTGTAAAGGCGACGTTATAACTCAGAGTCATCTTTCCGAGGCGAGTCGCAACATTCTGGAATATTATATAGCAAGCACATTAAAATATCCGAGCTTATAATGTAGCATAAAAACTTATTTCAATCCACTCTCCATTTCAATAGTTTCAGCTCCATGTAATGCTTAGCATGTATTAGGGGACCGGCAGAGTGGACGATTAAAGTCGAGCCGAGCTCATTTTCCCATTTACTCAACACGTGAATTCACGATCGGTTTCGCATTGAGCTTCCAATCTGCGGGCACCTTAATGCGTGTTATCATTTACCAAGCTGAAATTCGAGGGAAATTCGTTTCGTAAAATTAATTTAGTTATGTGTTAGCTTGCACTACCACGACGACCACATATTGTGCATCGTGTTGGATCCTCGATTTGATGTTGCAAGTTGCATGCTTCATTGCCTCACATACAAGAACACAGGCTTTTGCGCCCCATATTTAGATCTGTTGGCTTTGGATCTTCGTCATTTAGCCTTTAACATCACTCGCCTTCACTTGAAATGCATTCAAAGTGGGGTTGCTGTGTTGGGCTGCAAAGAAATGAATGCGTTGCATGGTCAGCACTCCGAACACTTGTGACATATTACAAACATATGTACGCCCATGCATTTGCATACATACATACGTACGTATATATATTCTATAAGTATGCTTGTGTACATATGTATGACCACAAATACATAGGCCTATAAGTTAAATAAAAAGGTTTACTCGACTTTTGTCAGCGATGTCTCATCGAACAACAGTGGGTTCTTGTGGGTTTTACGAGAATAAAAATGTAAAAAATTGCATTGAATTGCATATTTTATTAAAATATAAAAGTAATTATCATAAAATAATTGAGTCAAGAATTGTTCGACATAGTATTTAGTGGTACTCAAAAGAGTTAGTTGATTGGAATTTTCTCCAGCTCTGCTGTAAATAGTCTGAAAAAACAAATGATTAGATTACATTTTGGCCATTTGCGGAGAATCAATCGTTGAATTATATTTTATGAAACTTTCGAGACACAATTATATATCTATTGAAGGTGTTTTTTCGAAAGATCATCGAGATTTCGGCAACAATATCAGTCCTCCAAGTGAATTGCCAACATTTAAGTTATAATACCAGAACTGCAGCCAGACAATAAATTCATTGGCTCACTTAGAGTAGACAGACCTGTTTTGAGACAGACTTTCATATTACGACGGGTGTGTTGAGTTTGATTCACCATCAGGTAAAGTGTCACTTAACAGCTTTTGCTATGTTCAAGCCTCCTTCGCTTGATCTTCGACTTGATAACGTCAATGAAAATCTCCGAGTTCGAACAATTGTATATAATTTCACGATTACAGCAACAAATGAAATATGAAATGGAGTAGTGTTCTGCTCTGAAAACGCTAAAAGTTGTTCTAAAAAAATCATATGAGGAGAGATGATTGGTAGATGATTCACCTCTGCGTATTCATGGTTGTTGAAGTTCATTGTTTGCTCTTGTGCGAAATATTCTCTGTTTAGCGTATCTAATACGTGAGCTGTTCCCTCTCAAGGTTTTAACATACACACATATGTACGTTAGATCTCACTTAAGCGTGTGGTACAAAGTTTCACTATTCGTCAAAGGCTGAAGTGATTTCTAGTTGAATTTCTAGGCTTACTTAGTTAGGCGTAATAGTCTACAACTTGGAAACTATGAGTATCAAAAGTCACGCTTATGTTCCAAAGAGGTCGGAATTGCTGGAGAACTTATACATATATACATACCTATATAAATGATCAGCGTAAGAGCTGAAACGATTTAGTCAGACCTGTCTCTCTGTGTATACGCGAAATAGTACCTTTCTTTCTGATATATGGATCTGAAATTTTGAATACGTCTTTTTCTTCACAAAAAGTTGCTAATATGTTGGAATCTTTGATATCCTACCAGTATAGGGTACAGCTGCCATACAAACTGAACGATCGAACTCAAGTCCTTGTGCGGAAAACTTTCTTATTTGACAAGATACCTGCACAAAAATTGGAACGGATTTCGTTCTAAGTTATCGCAACAAATCTTGAAGAAATTGTTGAGATCGGATCGTTATAGCATATAGCTGTCATACAAACCGACTAATCAAACTCAAATCCTTATATGAAAAACATTTTTATTTGTCGAGCTAGCTTCACAAAATTTGGGATAGACTATTATTCAAAGAAGAACTACAATATCCGAACAAATTTTTCAGTTCGGACAACTATAGCATATACCTGTCATACAGACTAGCCGCTCAAAATCAATACAAAGGCCTTTTTACAACACTTCACGCTATAAGGAGAAGCGCGTTAATATTTTTCTTGTTTTATTACATTGAATTAATTAATATATTAAATAAAGGTAGTTGATTCAACACACCAAATCACTCCGACTCCGCGCAAAGTTACATAATAATGAAATCAAGCGAACAAATAACTGGCACTCTGACAATTGTTGTTGTTTTTATTATTGCTGTTGTTTTCATTTTTATTTCATTTTTAATTTCCCCTTACAATCGTATAATTACGTTAAGCTTTAACTAAAATTAAATTAATTGCTCGCACATACAAATAACGGCAATAAAAAGTTATATTCCCCAACAATTTAATTCATTCACAAAACACACTGTAGCCCGCTTGTGAGTGTGCGTGTATGTGCGTGAATGTGTTCCCCTATATTTGCCTTTGTTTTTGTGCTTTTTAGAGGCGCTCGTGTGCACCAACATGCATAAATATTTCGCGTCTCCCAATAAAATTCGTACACACAACAAATACACACACACATATAAATACTACCTTCATTCATACCATCGTATATGTATATGTATGTGTAAAGACGCTTTAAGGTCAAGGTGTAGGTGCGGTTGGTGAAATGGTTTACACGTGCGGCAAAACGGACATTACACTTCTGCCAAATTCGTTAACTGTGTGTATGTGTGTGTGAGTTTGAGTGTGACGGTTTTTGCTGGTGTTGGGGGAGTATCTACCTATGTAAGTGTATAGGTATGTATGAGCGCGTCAGCATTGCAAAAAGAGGGCCCACAAAGCCACCAGCATAAAACGGAATGAAATTAAAAGCGTATTATACCAATATACACACAACCATACATACATACTCACACAAAAGCTGACATGCATACGCACATACTTGCATTGCGCTCGGCACATGAACAGCATACATTGCACTCGGGGTGGTTTGTTTCGGAAATGGTGCACCAAGAGAGCGTACCTCACTATAGTCTCGCGGTAGGGTGGGAGGTCTTGTCTTTCATACACATAAATATGTATATTTTGTTTGTGTGTATGTGTGCGCGCTGGATGCTTTGTGCGAGAGTCGTAGCGGAAATAATTGTGTTTGTCTCTCCAAGTTCACTAACTGCCGTGGTGAGTTTCGTATATACAACACGCCAGTGTTGCTGGTGCTGAGTGGCGTTTGTCAGGCAAAAATTTGCTTTGGGGGAAATTTTATTTTACTCCCGTTTTATATCGGTCCAAAGGAAAATTCCGAGCTCCGATGAATTATATAGTGTATACATATGGGTTAGTGCTTATTTCAACAGTGTTTTTTTTTTTTTCAAAAGGTTTCAAGCTTACACAGCCAAACTGTTGCTAAAACGTTCTAATTATCGTAGAATATTTGGTACTCCTTATTCAAAAGTAGATCGTGCCAAGAAAAAAAAATGTGTGTAGTAAGCTTATACAGATCTGTCCCCAGTGACTATTTCATGTTCTCAGATCTCAAAAGAAACTTTCGTCGAATGAAAAGGAAATCCCAGAAACTGACTCCTATTTTAAATCAATCGACTCATTGTGCTACAAAAATGGTATCGAAAAGTTAGATGGTCGCTATAATCAGTAAATAACCCATGAAGGGAATTACGGAATAAAAAAAAAACATAAAAATATGTTTTCTTATGAAAGACCGGTCCCCTTCCAAATGAACAGATGAGCATTCCACGTTCCCAGTTAGAGCTTTAGTAAAATATTTACTTGAAGATAGTTTTAAACGTCTTGTGTATGAAGAAAGACTTAACCTAAAACCCAACGGAAGTGCCCTAAGACTGCTCAGTCATACAAAATGACAGATCCCACTAAAATCTTTGTTCGGAAAAAATATTTTTTCTGAGGGGTATTACCAGTTTAACTGTGCTGCAACCGATGTTAACATTTTTATTTATTTTTTTTTAATGAAAAAAATTTGTGTTTTGGACAAATAAAAAACGCTTGAATAGATTTTTATAGAAGTAAATCTCTTCGTCTATCTCTTTTATGGCGAAGACAGGCTTTTTGCATTTTTTCCTTAATTTTTATGCTTTACGGTGTTTAATAGCACAGGATTAGTAATACTTCCAAGACCCACGGGATGTCTGCGCTGGTTCCAAATCGAAAATTCATATTTTTTGCATGGAAAGTTCAAAGGGTCGTTTTTTCAATGTTTTTTGTATGAAAAATTCTTAGATCCGCTTTGTAATCAGCCATCTGTTGGTTAAGTTTTGGTTAAAAAAGGAAAAGAAAGAATCTTAGTTAAGTTAACCAAAGCTTCTTTACCGAAACAATGAGTCTTATTTAAGTCAACCAGAACTTAACTGACAGCTGGCCGCTAACCAGACATTGAGAAAACGGCCCCACATGCACGCGGCGCTAAAATGTGTGGTCGGCAACACTGATTTCACCACTTTGCAGCGCATTGACATCAACACGGGCAATACAAAAGCGTACGCTGCTCGCGGCTACACCACACTCGCGTTAGCTTGTTCGTACATCACACATCGTTTTAGACGGGTTTCTATCGCATTCAAACGGTATTGCCGATGCAAATTCTAAGAAAACGAAAAGTCTACCAACAAAACCCAGCAATTTTTGCGACCATAAACAAAAGGCCAAGCAAGAAGCAGAGCGTAAACGTAGGACACGGGCGTGCAACCAAACATAAACACAGGTAGAAATAAATAAAACACATAACGGGTATTTTGGCAGCGGGCGCGTTTAATTCGAGCAGCTGTACTAATTTATGAAAAGGTGCGTGGATAAAAATTTATCAGAGCCAAAAAAGAGGCTACATTGAAATTTAAATAAAAATACACACATACATACATACATATAAATTGCATATGTATGCATGCCTATATGTAAACTTTGGTGCGGTTATTAAGCGAAAATAGTGTTTCAAAAAAAGTCGCTTAGCGTCTGGTGGGTCTGCTTTTGCGAAATTTTGCAAAATTTACCACAGTTGACGCACACGCTGCTACATACATAAGTGCATGCAGTGGCGTTAAACAAGTTTTGGCGAAAAAGTGCAAAACGGAAAGAATTTGCTTTTGTTGCAAACAGATTGTGAGACCAAAAAGTGTAAGCCAAAATTGTGGTGTAATTCCGTGTTTAAAAATAGTCATTCAGCAATAAATCGCTTGGTATGTTAGCGTGCTACGGCCAAACACAACAACAGCAACACAAAGGAAAATCATAAAAAGTTTTGAAGAAAGAAATTAAAAATAAAAACTACAGGAAGTGCAAAACATACAGCAATAAAAGCGAAAATAAATTTTGCGGCGGAGCGTTGCATGCAGCAAACGTCGTTCAAATAACGCTGTAAGTATTTTAACCTTTAAGCAGCAGCAACACACACACACACACACACAGTTGTCAATCCCATAAATAGTGTTGAAAAAGTAATAAATGTCTGGCGGTAGACAAACGGCGGCTGGCGGGGTGGATGCGGGCAACACGTGCCGCTGCCGTCAGGGCCATTTTACAAATACAAACGCAAAAAAATATACATTTGTAAATCCCCAAAGTGTGCAGTTAATTCCTATTCGTGTGTGTGTGTGCGTGCGCCAGCAAACAAAGCACAACAAAGCGGCAGCGACGACGCGCAGCATTGTGGCAAACATTGTACTCACTTCTTTTGCTTTCGTTGTTATTGTAGTTGTTGTTTTCGTTTCTGTTTTGACGTAGGCTTTTGTCAATTCGCTTTCAGCGATGCATTCAATTTGCGAAGCGCCAGCAAAGGCGAATGAAAAGCGTCTACAAATATATATATGTATGTATATACATATATATATATTTCTGTATATACATATATATATATTTCTGTATATACATTTACATACATACATATATGTACGTTAAGGCGGGTCGATTTAAAAATCGCCCATTGCTCTATGAAACTCATATTCTAGGGATCAAAATAAGATACTTTGCCGAAGAAACCATATGTACCTCTAAAACGAATTTTGATGTCCCCCAATTTGGGTCGAACTTTTGGGTAGGGGCAAATTTTGAAAAATCCCTCTTTGACCCATTTAGAGTGCTCCAATCGAGTCCAAATGTATGACCGACCCCCACTAACTTTGGACGGTCGATACACCCATGCCAGTGGCACACCCCCTGGAACTCCCCTGGGGGTTTCCCCATACAATCATTTCAAAAAATCACCATTTTTGGTGATTTACATGAAAAAATCAGCTAAATTGCTATGTTTTTTCTTTATTTTTATTTATTTATTTATAATAATATCTATTTTTTCTCTTAAGAAATTTATTTAGTCAGAACATATATGTAAATGAAAAAAATTAATTTAAGTGAGTTATAGAAAAGAAATTAATTAATTTTAAAGAAGATATTTTTGTAAGGATACAAATATCATAGTTCAAATATTTATGTTCATTATCACCAGCGCATACGAATCTAGTCTCAAACGTAGATATGTATTTACAAATACCCATTTCTATCAACAATGTAATAAATGTTCATTTCGGGTATATTGATTAGTGACCTTAGTATTTAATGTATGCAATGTAAAGGATTGTCTACCCTTGAGATCGCAAATGATCTTAAACTAACAATAGTATACATATGTACATATGAGCTCAATTGACACAAAGATCACGCTACTAGAACTAAATATATATGATGAGTTAGTCCAAACCTTCAAAAGGCATGTGTATAAATGTGACAGCTGTCGGATCATTAGTTTGTGAATTATAACATTTTGAGTGAAGCAACCATTTTTTTTATTGTGAAAAATGGATAAGAGGAATATGATAAAATATTGCTTTTTTGAAGGGAAAAAATAAAGTGGAAGCAAAAACCTGGCTTGATTACGAGTTTCTGGACATTGCCCCAAGAAAATTAACAGAAAGTGCTGTTTCACCAAAGCAATGCACTGCGTCACAAGCCAGTGAAAACCATGGTCAAAATCCATGAATTGCACTTTGAATTGCTTCCGTAGCCACCATTATCTCCAGATTTAGCTCTAGCGACTTTTTCCTGTTCTCAGATCTCAAAAGAATGTTCGCTAGGAAGATATTTTCGTCGAATGAAGAGGTTAATCCTCAAATTGAGGCCTATTTTAAAGCAAACGACAAATCTTACTACAAAACTGGTATCGGAAAGTTGGAGGGTCGCTATAATCGGTATATCACCGTTGAAGGGAACTATTTTGAATAAAAAAACAATAATTTTCTCAAAAGTATATGTCTTACTACGGTAGGTCTGGGACTTTTTATTGACCTGTTAAAAGATCAGTGCGACTAGCTGAGTCGATTTAACCATATCCGTCTGTCTCTCCATCCGTACGTTTGTATATTCGCGAACTAGTGTCTCAGTTTTTGAGATACCGATGTGAAGTTTTGTACACATCCTTTTCTCCGCAGGAGGCCGCTCGTTTAAAGGAACCGCCGATTTTGGACATTTATCTCATATAGCTGAACGATCGGCATAAAGTGCTTCTATGGAAAGCTTTTTCATTTGACGAGATATCTTCACAAAATTTTGGCAGAAATTATTGCATAAGGCCATGTGGCCATCTTCAAAGAGGTTGTTGAAATCCGAACACTATAACATATAGCTGCCATACAAACTCACTAACTTAAGGTCTTTTAAGGAATCTTTTGAGTTTGCGAAGGGTATTATAGCTTCGGTGTAACCGAAGTTATATTTTTTTCTTGTTATATAGATAATTTTGCACATGTTTGCGTGTGAGATCCACGTAACAGCAGCGGCAATGTTGCACTTGTCACGACACGAATGCATGCAACAACAATAACTATAGCCAAATCGTGAATTTTCGCCCACCATTGTCTACACAATTCCATTGATTGCTGAATGTTGTTTCTTGTCATCGTCTGTTTGCGTTGTCTGCAACACGCATACACCCAAAAATACAGCCACGCATACGCACATAAACGAGTATTATTTGTATCGTTACTGCAGCAGCCATTTTCTACTGATTATACATTTCATTTTCTCATTCATTTTCGCTTCTCTTCCCTATTAACATACACAAATACCTACATATATATAATATGTATATTCCAGCTTTATTGTTGCAAGCAGTCGCCGCAGTCGACTTTACACTGCCAAGGACGAATTTAGGTCGAATAGGACAGACGTGTGAATACGCATTGTTCATTGCGCAAAATAAGCGCACACTCACCCACCTGCATGTGTATAAAACAGATATACATTTCATAATATATATATGTATATGTACATGCATATATTTATGTATACATAGGTGTGTAGACAAGGATATCCTGCTGTCGGCTGCTGGCATTGATTTTGAATACAAACATCAATTGACGCGGCAAATTGTGTTCCTTAGCATCTGCTCTTTCAGATACCTACATTTATTATGTATTGAATATGTATGTGTGTGTGCGTATGTGCTAACGAGTTGCACGTTCTCCTCCTGCTTAGGCACGAGCACACAGTGTCCTTAACCGAAATTAAAAATAGAAAACTGTGTCGCAGCTATTTTCGGAAGCGAAAAAGTTGATATCCTTAATGAAAATGGAAACAAAATTGAGTCAGCCTTAAAAATAAGTTAACAGCGTTTAACGGTACTTGATAAATTCGTATGTATATATACATATATAAGATGAAAAATAACGTAATATTATTTTTCATAAGTTTACAGGAAAATGAAAAATGATATAACAGAAATGACTCATATTGAAACAAAATTTGAGTTTTGGTTATAAAATGGTCAGACAGCCTTGAATTCTAAAATTATTTCTTTGAAGATTACATTATTGTCTTGCACAATAACCCACGCCAAATTTGGAGAAGATATCTCTGAAAAAGTTTTGCTTCCCCCTTCTCAGAGATTCCCCTTCCGACAATTGAGCAGCTCTTGGTGAGGAACGGATGGTTGCCAATTTTCAGCTTGATATCTCAAAAACTAAGGGCATATATGTACATATATAGACAAACTTCTTTCTGCTTTAGTGACCCCCAAGAGTCCACGAACTCTTCTTTTGGCAACAATCTGCAGCGAGTTATGCTACCAGTTCCTCATCTTCAAGCTTTGTTGGTCTCACAATAAATTTTTTCGTTTTTTAAAACAAATCATCAAGAGCATAGGTCAGGTTAAGTTAATCTGGTAAGCCAATAAGCAACGCATAGACCAGTTTGGTCCTTTCCAAGAGCAGTATTTATCGTTTAGGATGCCTGTGCTTGACGCGAATTTTAACAGACTCTGCGGCCACACTATTGATACCTCCTCCAATTTATTATAATGTGGGGACTTCAGATGTAGTCTAGATGTTGACTCTGGATTTACCTGCAGGTACATTAGAGGCCAGCTCCGCGGCTTTCGAAATAGCAAAGACCTCAGCTTGAAATATACTGCAGTGGTGTGACAATTTAAAGGTTGAATTATGCCTAACTCTGGACAGCACCAACTCCATAGCTAATGTACCTTTGTGGCAGGTATTATGTTTACTTTGAACCTTCTTTCCTAGTTGAAAAGTGGAGTCATGTAGTCGGTGTTTGCTCAACCCCCATTACCCACCGAGCTATACCCGAAGGTTTTATAAATGTAAATTTTCCTGCAGCTAGCAGTCGTCCAGCCGTTTTTGCTGCGCAGTTTACAGCGAAGAGATCTCTAGGTGGCAACAGCCCCCGCTGGAGTTGTACTTAAAGCTCTTGTTATGTACAGCGCAGCGAGCTCCTGAACCCTTTCCATTGGCTACCGGTAGGTCAATTTTTATACGCATGTCCAGAGCATATATTTATCGTATCTTGATAACTTTCGTCTGCGGTTTTCTTCATATTGAAGTAATGAAGAAAAAATGCACAAACAGCTATTTCGGGCACATCGTTCGACATACGAGTATTTGAAGCGAAAAAAAGTATTGTTGTTTACGCCAGTAATAGATTCAATAATTAGTGGCCGGTTTGTGTTTCTAATTTTTTATGTGATATTTTAGGACTAAAGGGTGGCATTAATGATTAAAAAGTAATAATTTAAATGTAATAAAATATTATTTTAATATATTTTAAATAAAAAGCTTGTTACGCAGTCTAAAAGCAATAATCATTAAAGACATCATAAATTATTATCTTTTTATAAACTTTTTTGCGATAGCACGGCTGCGTGGGAAAGTGAAAAATAATATGGTAATTATTTAATCTAAATTGCCAGCTACTTACACACGCTTTCTAATCGGTCTCTGAACTTTGAGACAATTATAAATGCTATCAACAGTGTAATATATAAAAAATGTAAACAATTTATAAATAAATAACAAATTTAATTACATATTCTGTTTTCTTTATACAAAAGCATAAGATTTTAATTTGACTTAACTCAAAATTGATTAAAAATTGTAAAAACTTTTGTGGTATTTGTCTTTGAATGTAGGCGAGTTCAGCTCGTTTTGTTACCGTCCCACTCAACTGGTTCATTACCAATACAAGTTTCGGTGGCTTTACTAAATTCTTTCACGGACAATCATGTGGAAACTTGTGTCTTAAATATGCACTGCAAAATACGTAGTTTATTAGTCATAATTATTGAAGACATCACGCTGTAATCCAGTTTAGTCCAATTGGGAAGACACTCAAATCGATTTCAAGAGCAACGTCGATTGAGAGACACCGTATCTCATTACAATAATTTGCATTTGAAAGAAATTCCGAAATTTACCAGTTACATTAAACCTAGAAGGTTATGTATCGTGTTTACCACCATGAAGTGCTATAACCCATTGCTATTCTCTTTTCAATTGTTTAAGTCAGTCAGCCCATTGTACTTAAGCCAGTTGCTTGTTCGATTCGTCACACTAAAAGCTGACATGCAAACAATTAGTATTTAGCATACTTATAGACTTACCGCTGATAACCTAAATATGCTTTTTCTAGCCACAAAATCCAACCGCTGCATTTCCATTTCAAAGCAACTTCTTTGAAGCATTGATTTCGTGGACTGATTTCACCACTACTTAACCACTGTTCAGTTGAATGTCTTGCACAGCACTGGCACGTGAAACAATATTACGCAGAATGTTAATAAAGAGAATTGTAAAATTTTTACACACGCAAATATGCCAAGAGGCACACGCGCCTTTGACCGCTCGACCTCTAGGGCATATCCTTCTTGTTATTTCCTTCTTTTTCTATTTTCGTTTTGCGTATTTCTTGTCTGCCATCACGGCAGCATAAGCGTGTCTACGCTTTATTTTACAGCGGCATTTCATCCGCGCTAAGGCGTGGGTGGGTGTGGGGTTTTAATGATTTCTGTAGGTATTCGAAGTACGCAAAAGTTAAAGGAAATATTTTAACAGCGACACGGTGTGTGGGTTGGTGCTGGAATTTCGGTTGGCAAATGTGAAAGGTAAAGTGTGTCTGTGTTTAGGGTTCCATCTGGCGCTGCATAACTTTCGCATGCAAAATAGGAAATGAGCGTAAAAGTTAAAAGCTGGATTTACCGTTAATTTTTTTTATTTGAGGCATGTGTCGTAATTTTGAAGAAACTGGAACAGTAAGGTAAGTTAGAGGAAAGAAGCTAGAAGAAAAGCGGCAAAGCGAGATTTACAGTTAATTTGTGTTGAGACATGTGTTGTAATTTTATATTTTTAGATGAAGCAAAAAGATTATGCTGCATTTGACGGCTATAAGAAGTTAGTAGTAAAGGGGGAAGTAGGCGCACAAATACTTAGATGTTTATATATATATATATTCACATATATAATATTATATATATATTGTATATAAAAAATGTGTTTCGGATAAGAAGCGTTGTGCTGTCATCAATCCGTTAAAGTAGTAGTAGTCGAAAGCTAGTCTTTATTTACTGACAGGTATATAAAAATTGGTGGGTGCATGTCCTGGCTAAATGAGAGCTGTTTTTTAAATAATATGAGCACACACGAAAAAATTACAAAAATATATTATGTATGTATATTAGAGTGTGTCGATTTATAGTACCGCCAAAAAAGTTAAACGGAAAAATCGCCTATGCTTGAAAAATCACTGGTTTGGAACCGATTTTAGACCCTTACTTTCTTAGAAAAATTTGTTCAAAATGACCCGTAGAACATTTCCCGCATGCGAGATTTTATAGAAAAATATTTAACTCGCTCCAATGTATATACAAAAAATTTTAATCATACCCTTTATAACTTATTGCTCTATTTACGCAATTTCAAAGTCAAAATGACGTTTATTGGAAGCACCTTGCCTCTCTATTGCCATAATTGTCATGCAGCTCTAACTTTCACTGTTAATGCGATAACTCACTTATTGGTTTATAGTATGAATGAAAGCAGAAAAAGTGCTATTATTATAATATTTAAGACACCTAAGAGATGTTATATCATACCTTAATAGGTTTATGTCTTGGCTAAGTAACGAAAGTGTCAGAAAAGGGTTTGAAAGTTGACTAAAAACCAGTTAAATTGAGAAATAATATTTTCAGTTATGGTATATGTGATTTTCTAGAACAGATTGTAATTTTTTTAATGAAAAAATTGTTGAAAATTAAAAAAAAGTCGTTCAACAATTGCGGCAACCAGAAAGTGAAGATTTAAAATGAAGTTTTGGTTTTCTGGCTATCACTAAAGGAGGGTGAATATGAAAATTTAAGTTTTTAAAGAAAGAAATCAGATTTGCTTTAAGTTTATGTTTTTCAAATAATTATTTTAATTGATTTTTAAACACATAAAGCAATATCTTAAACTTTTTTTTTGTTATTTTAATGAAGTTCTTACTAGTCCTCTTATGCTGTACTTACTGTAGACCTGAAGATGCCTGAACGAAAAAAAAAATTTTCAAAAAAAAGAAGAATTGAATTGTTGGTAAAAAAAAGTACTTCACAAAAGGCGTTCGCAAACGTTTCCTTTGTGTTCGAGTAATCCCTGAGCTTATGCGTAATCAATCACATATGTATATATGTACATATGTACACTCAGTGTACAAAAATTATTATCAACAACTTACTGGCATTGAAAGTTGGTGTTATGTATTATATATGTATGTATATATGCATCTTTCATACATATACATACATATATAACTTATGTACATACATATATAAAACTAACCTTTTTAGTGAGAAATCTCAGCAAAAATTATAAAAAAAACTTGACTTCACTTCTGACACAACCTAAAAGTATGAATGTAATTCACTAACTGCCGGAATTTCAGCGTGATTACTACTCAATTGATCTCGTACCGGATGTTTATTTTGCACATGCTTATTAATAACGGCATTTTAATATCCGTTTGTAACATTCTGCATTTCCGGTTTTCTTGTAAACTCATTTTAAGTATTTTTCCTCTTCTTTTTAATTTTTCCAATCGCTTTAACTCCGCTTAAAAACTTAAGTTTATTTCCGGGAATCCACTGCCAGTGCGAAATTCTGAAAATTATCTCAAATCTTGAATTTGTAGAATTTCTCAAGTGCTAACTTACTAAGCATGCATACATACTTTCAAGTGTGTTATTCATATTTATATTTATTTAGTGTAAATATTTACAGACATGTATGCCTTTACAATGTATTGTTTTATTGATTTAAGTGAATTTATATGTGTGTATTTACTTTTTGAAATGTGCTTAGCAAGCAAATGAATAGTAAATAAATTTGCACAAATAAACAGTCAACAAAGTATTAACAAATTAATTAGCCTTTAAAACTTGTTTAATTTTTGTTTGGTTTTGCTTGTGATATTTTCTTTCTTTTTATTTCCTTTACTTTTGAGCAGTAAAAAATTTAACTTGTTAGAAGAACAATACTTTCATGTTAACCCTTTAGTGGTATCGTGGAGTACTTCTTTTAATTTATTTGTTGTTTTCTTAATACCTTTGAAATATTTTGAGAAAAATGTTTATGCATTACAAAATTTTCATGTTAACCCTTCAGTTGGTCTTTGAAGTAAATACATTTTTTTCGAAATTTTTTCGTTTTGTATAGAAAATATAAAAGTGAGAAAAAAGAAAAAAAAATATTTAAAAATTAAAATAATGAAAGAATAAAAATAATACATTTTGTAAATTAAATAAACAAATAAAGTAATTAAAATAAATTTTATTTTTCAATTATTAAAAATTAAATTCTTTTAACAAATATTTTTTGAAAAATAAATATTTTTTTTTGTTATTTTTTAATAAATATTTTTTTATTTGAATTTATATAATTTTTTAAAAATAAATTTTTTTCTTAGTTATTTTTTAATAATTGAAACAAGTATTTATTTTATTTTTTTTCTTTTTTAATTTTTTATAAAAAAAAATTTTTTTGACCTAGTAAAAAATAATTTTAGTTTTAATTATTAAAATAATTCTTTTAAGCTAAACTTCTTTTAATTTATTTGTTGCTTTCTTAGAGAAATTTACAATTCTCTGCATTAAAGAAACTTTTCTCATATTAACCCTTCAGTTTTTCTTTGAAGTAAATACAGTAAATACATTTTTTTCGAATTTTTTTCTTTTTGTATAGAAAATATAAAAGTGAGAATAATGAAAAAAAAATATTTAAGGAATAAAATAATGAAAAAATAAACATAATACATTTTTTAAATTAAATAAAACAAACAATAAAGTAATTATAATAAATTTTATTTTCAATTATTAAAAATTAAATATTTTTTAAAATTAATATAATTTTTTTAAATTAATTTTTCTTAGTTATTTTTTAATAATTGAAACAAGTATTTATTTTATTTTTCTTATCTTTATTTAAAAACAAAATTTCACTTAGTAAAAAATAATTTTCTTTTTAATTATCGAAATAATTTTTTTAAGCTATATCATTTAAAAATTACTCTTATTATTTTTCAAAAAATGTTAAGAAAGGATATTTTAAAAATAAATATAAATAATAAATCTTTTTTCAATTCGAATTAAAAAAAAATAAATTTAATGAAAATAAAAAAATAATTATATATACATACATATGTATGTACATATGTATGTATTTAAAAAATAAATATTATTTTCTTAGACATTTTCTAATAATTGAAAAAATATTATTTTCTTGATTTAATTTATATAATTTTTTAAGTTGTTTAATAAAAAAAAATAAAAAAAATATTTTTTATTATTAAAAAATTGTCTGCTTTTAATAATTAAAAAATAGTCTATAATAATAATAAATATTTTTTTAAGCTGAATTATTTGAAAACTACTCTCATTATTTTTTATGCCGTAACTAATATTATTTTTATTCATAAAAAATGTTATAAAAAATATTTTTAATTATTTAAATTAAATTTTTTAAGCTTAATTAATTAAAAATGATTTCTTAATTTTAAAACTTAATACATGTGCATGTATATATAGAGAGTATAGGAATAACTCGCTAAGGAAACTCAACTAGTGGATTATTTCAACTGTCGACGCATAGATAAAACTCTAAAATTCATAAAGGTGGTGTACCTAAATATAATTAACTTATACACAAACGACGCCATTAAACATAATTTATTTAATTTCAACCATTTTTCACACTCGCGTACAATTCGGATAAACACTGTCATTTGTCACCTTTGTGTTCATGGCCATTAGCCAATGGGTGGTTCAGTTCATGGATTGACTCTTCGTTTGCCAAACATAAAATATTATATTTGTACATACATACATATATACCGAAACTTATAAACATACAGACATAAAATATGCACCAGGGGCATACACAGTTAATGGCGATGGCGCAATGCGCTCAGCGTGACGCTAAAAGTGCTCGGCGCGTGTACGTCTCGCTATATAGGCGAATGCATTGAAACAGAGAAGATTGATTATTATTTAACTCAATCTATATAATATATCGACATACATATGTATTTGCAATATAACACCGCGTATATGTTGAGCTTTATTGCTTCATTTGAAAACGATTTTGCAATGCACTATTGTGTACTCAGAAAATCTGTATCAAATGTTATCATATTGCTTCAATTAGTTTAGTATTTTCTGAGAATATGCTTATTTCTTTTTTTTTTCAAAACAATGCTACTAAAGTAGAACACCTTCACATAATTTCTACTGCTTGAAAGCACTCTCTGCAAAACAAAAAAAAAAAAAAAATAGATAAATAAATATTGAAACAAGTGATTAAATAATTTAGTTTTTTTTGCCTGTGGGCAAATGTCTTACTTGGGCATATCTAACTAGTTTTAGTTTCAATATTTACTTTTGAAGCAGGTTAGAGCCGGTTCCAACACTTGTTATAATCTTTTGCATTAGTTTAAGCAGACAAATTTGAATTTTAAAGTGTTATGACGTTTATTTGCTCAATTATGGGGATTTTTTTTTAAATTTTTTTTTCATAAACTGTTGAAATTTCTCTTCAAATGAAAAAAACTATCTAGGTGTATAACGTATATTTTATAGGGTAGTTTAACTAGTAATTCATCAATCGAAAAGCACATGTTTTATGTTATCTAATCGAATTGCCTATACATACAGGTATGATACATAATATTGTATACTTCCACAGCGCACCAAAATGTCTAACGCCACTAAGTGTAAATAAAGTTCGCATAGATTAATTCATAATATTTTACGCACATTTAATCGTCGGTAATTTTCCTATCATTCATTATTAAAAAAAAACAAAAACATAAAAAACCCCGACAATTCAACGCCTTTCACCAGCCACCGGCGTAATTACAAAAAAAAAAAAATCATTCAAATAAATTCCATCAAACTAACAAAAACTGAAATGAACTAATTTGGCGAGATTGCTTATCTTGTGTGGCACTCAAATGTAAAAATGTATATATGTGTATATTATATGTAAACACTTTTTATTTCACGGCATACTACCAACAAAAATTTTGCGTTAAATGATAAGTGTATTCACATTAGACTAAAAGCCAATTGCATATATTTGGAAAATTATAGTTTGTGTGAAGACTCTCTCTCATATATTCACCTCATCAGGTGGCTATTTTAATATAATTCCCGTATACTCACCTTACCAGGTGGTGAAGTATTTTAAGAAACAGCTGTTTTCGCTCTGATTTTTTTGCAGAAAATTTCAATTTAAGAACTCGAATTTTGTTCAATTCAGAAAAATACTTTTACAACTTTCATAATTCTTTGTAAAACATTTACTTTACTGCCTGCTACTGCGTGGGATTTTATCGTATTCTTTAACTATTTTGAAGTATCCTTGTCAAAATTTGGACACCAGACTGTTAATATTTTAATTAAAAAATAGATAAAGACTTTATACATCACTTTTCATAAGTTTTCAGGCGAAGAAAAAACGATGTAATAGAAACCACTCATATTAAAACAAAATTTGCGTTTTGGTTATAAAATGGTTATATATTTGTCACATAGTGGTTATATCTGACAGTGTAAGTTGAAAATTTTATATTTCTATGTGATATGATATATTGAATCGTTAGCAATAAAAAACTCAATTTTTCTTTAATGAGTCACAAGTCATACAACTTTGCTGTGGTTTTTTTGTTTTGTCAATATAAATATTTTTATAATATTTTTGTTCTATGCTGATGAGGTGAATATGCCAGAGCGAATACAAATTGCAGTTACGCAGACGTCATAAGTTGTGATAACGGTTTCACAAATACTCTATCAGTTCGGTGATTAAATAAAAATCTCCGCAGCAGTTCACATTTTGTATTGGATGGCAACGCAACTGAACTTGACTTACTGAGTGCTGTTCTCAAGCGTTTATTTTGATTATGTATATATAAATATAATCGGTATTTATTTGATTAAGTATGTATATACATATGTATATGTAAATATAATCGGTATTTACACCTCGGCCACTATGTATACAAATCAAATCCTCGCTTTTAGCTCGACAATTGCTGCGTCCTATGAGTTTAAAACCACATCCATACGATTGATCGATTTCTGGAAGGTTTCTGAAAGGAAAAATATGTTTGTAATGTTGCCACTGTGTGCGACATATCGGTAAAGTGAAAGAATATTTTTTGAGGAGTATGCCACGATTGTAATCCGAGCATTGCAGGGTTATTTGCTGAAATTAGCATGCTTTTTTGGTTTGTATATACAAACATATTTATGTATGTACGTACGTACGTTCCAATGTTGCGTTGTGTTATCGCCAGTATGCATTTAACACATCAGTGACTACCCACATTTTTCTCAGAAAGCTACGCCCTACTTTGACAAACGGCAACACAGCGACGACGCGACAGCGCTGGCAATGATGATTGAGAAGCGAGTGCGAAGCCATCACCGCGCACACACATGCAACCATAACAAATGTGTGTGTGTGTGTGTGTTTGTGTATATTATTCCATATGTGAATATGCTTGTGTTTGTAAGCGTGTTGCTGAGACATTAACACGCTAAATTTTTATTAATTTATGTGTATACATACATACATACATACACACTTTCGCGCATGCAGGCATACATATGCGCTTACATAAAGTCAAGTAGTTATGCCCAAGTCTAATGCGCACACACCTTCAATAAACAAAAACCATCGAGGTGAACGCGCTAAGCAGTTTTTGTTTACTTTTCTCTATTTATTTCTTTCGTTTTTTACTCTTTCGCAGAAGCGAAAACTGTTGAAACAACTACATACAAGAACAACAACTGCTAACAACCAAATAAGCAATAATATTAAGACGCACAGGCATGTTGGTATAAAAGATATAATAATACTAGCAGTGGCGGATATGTATCTGGTTAATGGCTCTGTGAATCACACACGTGCCAGTTCGGAGCGCCGAGCGAAAGTAAAGACCCTCGCGCTGTGCGTCACTGAGTGTATGACAACCTAACAAATATATACATACTTATATGCGTAATATTACTGACAAACATACATACATAAATATATAGTGTGAGCATGTGTGTGTAGCGCGTCATCGATGACTATGTCCAATGGGTGCGCGTTTTAATAGTTATCCGCTGTGGTTGTATCCGTACGGTTAAGGCCAAAAGCGGCAACACGTGTAAGCAAATTTAATTAAATATTTAACATCAAAGCTTCTTTATTTGCTTCTGGTAATTTTTTTGCTGCCTTTGGGGGTTTCCACATTTATAGGCTAGTGGCCGACGACAACTAATACCTTTATATTACACCATATATTTTGTATGTTTATAAAGCAGGGAACTTCAACTGATTTATTTGTTTAGATTTCAATAAATGCTTTCACCCAAATCCCACCTAAATGTTTTAAAGCGGAAGCTTGGCATTTTAGTAAGAATTCAAAATCAAAAATATTCGTTATTAATAAGACTGTACAAAAAAGTTCAACAAAGCTATTTAAAAAAAATATTTAAAACTCAAAAATTGCTTTTAAAAAATTTCACCATAGCTGTGGTGGAATTGATAACGTATGGATTGTTTAATTAAGTAAGCATTGCCTTTTGAAAATAAATTTGAAGTATAAAAATTAAACTTAAAAAATTCACCACGCCTGTGGTGAAATTTTAAGCTTATAGATTGTTTCAGAAATCACCACAGCTTTCTTGTAAATAAGTCTGAAACATAAAAATTGTTTTAAAAATTTTCACCACACCTGTGGTGAATTTAAAATCTAAAAATATGCATTTTTTTGTAAAAAATAAACATTGTATGACTACATACGATTCTTGATATTAAGTTAGCTAATAGTAATAAAAAGATAAATGTAAAGTAAAAAACCTGCACCACAGCTATGACGTACCAAACTGGTCGGTACGTTACGTGAAAGTTAATGTTTATATAAATTAAAGTTTATTTTTGTGGCTATAAATAACATTCGTTGTAAATAATTAAAGCGTTAATCAAAAGCTCAACACAGCTGTGGTGAAAATAAAATATATAATTAAAGACACGAAATTTTAAGTTACATCTTGAATATAATTTCTCTGACAACACGTGGCATCTGGCATGCATTACTTTACCGTCTGTAAAAATTAAAAAAGTATAAAAGAAATTCACCACCACTGGTGGTTATAAACAGCATTTCTGCTTATTACTAATAGAGTGCCAGCAAAAAAATTCACCACACCTGTGGTGAAAAGCTTTAAATAGTCTATTTAACTGCGTTTGCAGATGTTGTCGTGCTGGAAAATCGCTTGGGTCACTAGAAATTGTATCATCACTGAAAATTGTATTCTCAATTCTTAACTTTTTTACAGAAGAAGCAATGTGTTACATATAAATTGTGCTAAATAACTAAATCCTGCTGTGATAATATCTCGTAGCGGCGCCTTGAAGCGTTTTGTACGCCACATGCGTCACCTAAAAGCGCTCATGGAGGTTTGCAATCCCTTCACAATACGCAGCTATAAGAAGCTAAATGACATGCGGTTCCTTACCACATGCCGGCTAATAGTTGGGTCGTTATAATACATATCTGAACCAGCATGTCAATACAATTGCATATTAAGTCACTCACAATTAATTTCGACCACTAAACAACACGACTTAGAATGACGGCTTTACGCTTATAATTCCATTTCTTTCGGACCTGCGTTAATCCAATTTACGTCATACATATCTTATTGGCGCCGTGCAGTTTGATTTGTTTGTTCGATGATTTGCTGCAAATGATATTCATTTGAAATAGTTTTTAACTGCTGCTTGATAATATCGCATAAAGTCGCCCACAGTGTGGCGCGTTGATGATTGAAGAGTAACTAAAATATCACAATGCTTTTAAGATTGAAGTAGTAACGGTGGTTTGTATTCTTTTGTTGTGCTTCTGCATTCCTGTTGCGTCACTCTGTCTTGTGATAGTATGTGCTTAGCCTTGGTATTATTCCAGTTTTATGACTCAATATTATTGCGCAGGCAAGCGTGTGCTTGACATCCAGTGGAGATTTATAAATAGCTAATTTTGAATTAGAACTTAGATGTTATAATTAGTCTGCTAGAATCGTCAACTTAGCAGGCAAGAAAGCATGCAGTGTGTTTCGTGTGGTGAAAGCAGCTTTGTTGTGAACTGGGAAACTACCAATGAATTATAGATTCAGAAAATGTACTTAATTCTTGGTTGAATGTTGAAAAATACAAACAGAGATTATTTTGTTGCTGTAAATATAAGGAGTAATAAACAAAAATATGTGTATGTATAAAAAGTTAAATAAACAAAATATTTAGATATTAATTATACTGAAAAAAAATATTCATAATACAAAAAATATTAAAATTTCTTGCCAACAAAAATTATAATAATCATATTTGAATATTTTTTTAATAACTCATTGAACTGTTTAATGATGTAATATTCAAAAACTGTCCTTAAGGCAATCCAAATATCCAAAAAAATATTTGAAAAGTTCGTTTTCGTTTTGGCAAAGCTAAACAAAAGAAAAAAAATACCAATCAGTTTATTATTCAGCACAATTATAACACATATTTAATAAATTAGCTGTGATAAAAATTTATGTACACACATATATATGTACATAAGTATATTTTGTGAACTGAACTTGCTGCAAATACAACAACAAAATGCCATTAGCCAGAAATTATTAGCTTTCATATTTAAATTCTTTTTTATTTGTTATTTTTGTTTTAAAAAATGATTGCTTGTGTGAGTGCGATATTGGCAACCGTAATATTTTTGGGGAATACAAAACATGCAAAACAACTATTGCAATAGCAGCTGTCAAATATTTATAATCAAAACAAAACGGAAGAAAATTGCAAAATATCCAAGAGAATATCCAAAGGAAAGCAAAAAATTATTAGAAATTGGCAAGAAATTTAAAATTTTTAGTTTTTTTTTAAATTTATCGAAAACTTTTTTTTATTTAAAAAATTAAATTCTTCTTTAATAAAAAAAATTTAAATAAAAACATTGACGATAAATTTAAAAAATAAAAAAATATAAAATAAAATTAAAAATAAATAAAATAATAAAAATAAAACATAAAAATTTAAACAAATAAATTATAAAAATGAAAAATTTCGATAAATTAAAAAATTAAAAATGGTAAATAAAAAGTTATTAAATTAAATAAAATTTTGAAAAGTATAAAATTTAATTTAAAAATGTTAAACTAAAAACTTAAAAAATATTTTAAATCAGAACATTTACGATTAATTTAAAAAATAAGATATTGAAAATGACAAAAATAAAAATTGAAAACCAGAAAACAAAATACAGAAGAACATTGTGAAAAAAAACCCAAAAAAAAGAAAGGAGGTCGACAAAATATAAGAAATTAAAAATAAATTTACAAATAATAATAACTTTACAATAAATAATCAAAAAATTAAATAACATAAATATTAATTATAAAAGAATTTTAAAAATAAAAAATTTACGTTAAATTAAAAAAAAAACATTAAAATTGAGAAAAAGATAAAAATAAATAGTTATTAAAAATAAATACAAATTAAAAATACATAATACATATATCAAAAATATTTGAAAAATATAAAAATTAAAAATAAAGTTTTTAAAAATAAAAAAGCTTTAAAAATAAAATAATTTCAGAAATAAAAAAATTTCCGGTAAATTTCAAAAATAAAACGTCTAAAATTTAGACAAAAATAAATAAAAATTACAAATTTGAAAAATTCAAAAATGAAAATAAATTAAAAAAAGTTGAAAATACAAAACTTTTAAAAAGAATTTTAAAATAAAAAAAATTTGCGATATCGAAAACAAAACGTTAAAATTTTAGACAAAAATAAATAAAAATTACAAATTTGAAAAATTCAAAAATGAAAATAAATTAAAAAAAGTTGAAAATACAAAACTTTTAAAAAGAATTTTAAAATAAAAAAAATTTCCGATAAATAATAAAAAAAAAATAAAAATGCTACAAAATAAAAGAGTTTTAAAGTTAAACAGTATTGACGATAAATTTAAAAAATAAAAAATTGAGAATTGAGAAAAAATAAATAGTTATTAAAAATAAATACAAAATAAAATTATATAATAAATTTAAAATATAGAAATTAAATATAAAAATTAAAATGAAATATAAAAATTAAAATTAAATTTAAAAATTAAAATTAAATATAAAAATTAAAATTGAAAGCATTTTTAAAATGAAAATATCGTTTAAATAAAAAATTTCAATAAAAAATATAAAAAAAATAAATAAATTTAGAAATAAAGAAAAGTTTTAAAATAAGTTTAAAAAATAAAAATAAAATTGTTAAAGAAATATTTTTTTAAATAAAAATTAAAAATTTTAAAAAATAAAATTTTTAAAATTAAAAAAAGAAAAAGAAAAATATAAACATACAATATTAAAATTAAAAAAAAATTTAAACAAAAAATTTTTAAAATAATGCTTATAAGCGTATTCAGAAAAACAACCCAATAATCATTAATAATTTTATTTGCCCATATGTTTTTAAAATTCTATAGAAATGCCATGCCGAATGAACAAAGATAACAATTGCAGCAAAACAAAAATGCAAAATAACAACACACCGATGAGCGTACAACATAAACAATACAACACGAGCGACAACAACAACAACAGCCACTAAAACAAAAGCAAAAGTCAAAAAATAAAAAATAATAAACAGCGTCGTTATGTATGAATGTTTAAAAGCGGGCTACACGCGCGCATGTTTCTCTCACACACACACACACACACATCCGTACGAACAAGGGAGAGCATAAACATATGTACATACATTATATAGAAACACAAATACAAATGTAGATGCGCCTATCTGTGACCGAGTATTTCGGCATAATCGTGAACGCCAAGCCACACGCGCAACCATTTGATATCAATGACAGCATTCAACGGCAACAATAACAACAATGCTGTTGCGGCTTTGTTGCTGTTGTTGTTAATATTTTAGTATGTAAATGTTACGTAGGAAAGCGTAAAATAAATACGCGTGTGGAATTTGAATGACACCAACGAAGACATAAAATGAAATGTGTACAAGGCAGAAACAACAAAAGTAATAATAACAACAACCAAAACAACAAGCAATTAGTTTGGGAAATTAGAGCTGAACGGAAACGTCGACACGTGCAAATGACAAATGTTTATGTTTGTATGTCAATGTTTATTATTAGCGCGAAAATGACCTTACATACATACCCACGTACATACATATGTTCTAAATATATGTACATGTATACTTATACGTACATATTTGTATGCATGTATGTATGTATGTGTGGTGAGTTCTCCACCGTTGACTGCTGTTTGTGATTTCAGGTAATCTCACAGCCACGCTTGTGTACCATTTTAAAATTGTTTGTAGAATTTCGGAATGCTCCGACGTGCTTTTTCAATATTTACTATCAACACATGCGGCCATCTAAATGAGATGTGTGAAATAAATAGTTAATTGCTAATGTGTACAATCTAATTACAGTTGTGTGCGTAAAAATGGCATAATAACAACATTTAAATTTTATACTGGCGTGAAAATTGCGAGAATGATGTTAGCGCAATGAGTGACAAATATTTATATGAAATCAAATTAATTTTTTTATATAAATATTTTTTTTTTTACAAACGTGTAATTTAAATAACAATAATCAAAATAATCTCAGTGACTGACGGCTGTCAGAGCATTTTATAAACATAAATATTTACTACTTTCATATATTATATACATACACATATGGACAAAATAATAGGTGTGCCTATGCGTGATGCCATTTTTTTGTCAAAATGTGTTGTAACTGTTATTTATTTTTAATACCGCTATGTTTTTATGATGGACGCGTTTTAGTAGCATGGTGGTGTCAACAGTTTGCATTACTCATTCGGTGATTTTGCTTTTTAGTGACGAGTGATCATTGTTCATTTAATTTTGCTTGGCCATTAAAATAGGTGTAGTTCATATTTTTCGTAAAGAAGTTGTTAATTCGTACTATTTACCATACCAAAGTAAGTATTTGAGTATTTCCAAATTTATATTAGTTTAAATATCACAAACTGACAAACAAAAAATTTTCAGAATGGGTCGCAAGAGACACTGCACCGAAATAGAACGCCAATTGGTTAAAAAACTACGTGGTGAAGGGAAAACATATAAATTCATAGCCAATACGTTAGAGCGATCAGAAAATTTTGTCACTAATGCTCTAAAAGGGAAAAAAGGGAAGGAAACTCGTGGCCGTCCAAAATTAACCTGCCCAATTGATGACCATCGTATAGTACTTATGGCAAAAAAAGACCCTTTTATCTCTTCGCGACAAATTGAAGCGGAGATGGGACTTAATATAAGCTCGCGGACAATTCGGCGTCGTTTGGTGGAAGCTAAACTACCAGGGCGAACGGCCAGAAAAATTCCTCTGCTACGAAAGAACAATATCCAGAAGAGGAAAACTTTCGCTACTGAACATAAAGATTGGTGTGGTCCCACTGGAGAAAAAAGGTGGCGAAATATTTTATTTAGTGATGAAGTGAAGATAAATCTTTGCGGAAATGATTCCATGAGAAGCGTACGCCGGTCGAAAGGCAAGGAATTCGATTCCAGATACACCAAAAAGACAGTTAAGCATGGGGGCGGAAATGTTATGGTGTGGGGATGTTTCTCCTGGCAAGGTGTTGGTCCATTATTTTGGATAAAGGATACAATGACCGCTTTTGAGTACAGGGAAATATTACAAAATATTATGCTACCATATGCGGAAGAAAATATGCCTCTGCGCTGGTGTTATCAACAAGATAACGATCCGAAGCATACCTCGAGGTTAGTATCTGAGTGGCTCATAAATTCAAATGTAACCTGTATGAAATGGCCAAGTCAATCTCCTGACCTCAATCCGATTGAGAACTTGTGGAGTGACCTCAAAAGGAGATTGGCAGGCTTTTCTTTTCGAAACAAGGAGCAATTGTGGCAAAAAACTAAGGAATTGTGGGATGCAACTCCCTTGGAGACTTGTCAAAAGCTAGTACAGTCTATGCCCAAGAGAATAGCAAAACTTATCCAAAACAAGGGAGGATATACTGGCTATTAAAAACTTATAGGCTAAGGAAATAATATACTGATTTTTTTTTTTTTTATTTTGAAAAAACTTTTTTACACCTATTATTTTGTCCAGGGAAATATGTTTTTATAATTAAATTTTTTGTTTTAAAGCTTACAGTAAGAAAATTGCAAAGTATTTCTGTTTAATAAAGAGAAATACTTTTATTACTAAAGAAAAATTTGTTTTAATTGCATATGATTTCACGATATTTTGGTAAAATGTAATACACCTATTATTTTGTCCATATGTGTATATATGTATAAGTATATGTATATTAATTGTTTAATTTTTGTTCTATCTGAAACTCAAATCGAAAATATCATCCAGGACACATTCCTTTCCCTGTCAGGTTTGAAACCATTGTTGTTAGCAAAGTCTTCAACCTCATGCTTGAATCACATTTCATCTAATTTTTTAAATCATATGCTTAAGCCCAAATAGACAAAGCGTGTTCCGAAGAAAACAGGACTTAAAAATAAAAACAGAATAAATGTTTTTTTCAGCAAAATCAATTTATTTTGTTCAAAATAGTCTCCTTCTGCTTCAGCACAGCTTTTTGCCCGGTCCAAAAGCATGTCGAACGAGTGTTTTAGCTTGACTTCCGGTATGGCCGCTAGTATGTCGGTGCAAGCCGTTTGAATGGCCTCTACGTATGCATAACGCTTTTCCTTCATGGGCAAATGCATTTTTCCGAAAAGGAAGAAGTCGCACGGTGCCATGTCAGTTGAATACGTGGAGTGGTTAATGATTAAAATGTGATTTTTGGTCAAATAATCGTCCTTCGAATGTTGGATTCTCAGCAATTTTTGGTCGTCAGTCAATTTGTGTGGAACAAATCGTACACACACCTTTCGTAAGCTCAAATGCTCGGTTAAAATGCGATAAATCGATGTTTTGGCGATGTTCAATTCGATTTCCATGACTTTGAATGATGATTTCGGCTGATTTTTGATGAATTCACGCACAGTTTCGTTGGAATTTCCGGTTATTACGGATTGCATGTTAATCGTCATTTACGTATGTCCTCACGACCACTGTGGAAACGTGGAAACCACTCATGCACTCTGCTACGGGATAGGCAATCATTGCCATAAACTTGTTTCATTAATTGAAATGTTTTGATAAAAGTTTTACCAATTTTAAAACAATATTTAATGTTGCCTCTTTGTTCGAAGTTCATTTTCGCAGCGATAACACAAACTTACTGACACTTAAAACGCAATAACTTCACTTCCAATTAATGAAATGTCATGAAATTTGCACTGGACAATGAAATTCTTACTGAACAATCCATAAAGATAGCGGTGGCCACTGGATTCAAAAAGTCCTCTTTACTTTGGAAAGCTCCTTGTGCAAGCTCGGCAAGCTTTGTCAAAAACCAAGAGTTGTCGGCCCATTATTCCGTGCTCTTTTTACTAAGAGCTTCGTGCAAACGACCCAGAACACTTAAGTAGTATCGCTTACTGAGAGTTTGGCCGGTCAGTAGGAATTCGGAGTGCACTACACCGGGACAACCAAGAAACTGTCAACATAATAGTGCTTTTTGACCTGCTTTAAATGACACTATATTCGGACGATTGTTGATCTGTTTCCCGGTCGTAGATCTAAGACTCATCATCAGTAAGAATACGTTTTGTGACATCCTGGTTGTCCGAAATCATTGTTTCACTAACGCTCTTTTTTAAATTTAGTGATTTTGGAAACAATCGTGATTTTACGTTTCTTAGGCCCAAATGATCTTACAAAATGGCGCTAACTGATCTTTGCGATATTCCAGCGATGTCAGTAAGTTCTCTGACTGTTAATCGGAGGGTCTCAAGCACAAATTCCATTACTTTATTGACATATTGATCATTGGTTGATGTTGATGGCCGCTCTGGACGTGGTTAATAGAATCTGAACCATACTCAAAAACATGCTTTAGAAAACAAATTATGTATCTAGTTAGTATACGAAAACTTATTTTTGAAAATTTAACCTGAAACCTTTTCGAAAATATTAAAATATTTTCATGAAATATAATTTTGAGATTCAAGCAACAAGTGATAAACTTTTTTGTATATTGAAAACTACTGCTTTTCACCACACAACTAAAATTATATATGTACACATGTAAGTGTATACATATTTATACAAATATGTATGTGCTTTCGTATGCAAAAGTGCTTAACTCTAGTGGCGCGTGTGAACCACCACTAATGCAATTCAACTCCAACAATCCTGCCCATACGTGTGTGCATTATCATCGTGTCTATTTTGCATTTGCCTGTAATTAATTTAATTAAATTACGTTGAACGTTATTGTCGTCGATAATAATCGCCGGCACGTAACTACTTAACCATAGTAATAATGGAGGGGAGAAAAGCGTGTCCCGAATGACACGGCAAATATGCACATGTCTTCCATTATGCATATTAACGTATAGAGGTATGTACATATTTATATAAAATACGATAATCAGTAAAAGGAATATTAAATAGACCCCACAACGCTTTGTCAACATTAACTTTAGACTTTAGGATACACACATAGTATATACTTGCTCCCCAGAGTCCGCAGATCGTGAGCAGTTTGCTGAGTGACTGAGCAAATGTTGCGCGTGGAGTCTTCAAAGAAAAATACGTATACTCAAATATTTTTCTCAGTATAAAGTGCGTAACGGTAAATACGGAGCTAGTTAGCTCTGCGTTGTTAAAATTTGCTGGAAATATGGAAATACTTTTGGTTTAGTTTAGTTAATATTACAGTGTTTTAACGCTTGTTCGGTTTTTTTTCCATTTCTGGTCTGTTATAAAAAGGTTTTTATGGCCACGAATGAAATTTTCAAGAAACATTGTAGGTAATAACTGCTAATATATTAAGTGCGCAACTAAGTTCGCGCTGCTTTTTTTAAGAAAATGTGTTTTCATTGTAAGGAAACGGTTACAAATGAATTAGTCCTAGTATAGATCGATCGCCTCTAACAGCTGGCGCCAACTATTGACAAACAGTGGATACTTAGTTCTGCATCTAATAATAATATCAAACACTTGTCAGTCATTTAGGGGATACGCTACGCTAGAAATCAAATTTTGTTTGCAGTTTTTTGAATTTTATTTAAAAAAAAAACCAAAAATATTTTTACTATACATTTTTTTATGGTGTTTTTATTGATATCTTAAAAATACAGAAAAAAAATTTTACAAAAAGATATTAAAAATTAAAATAATTAGAGGGGGGGACAGATAGTAGTAAAAAAAATGGCGCATCCTGGTGACATTGATCCTGACTCTCCTGGTGGTCTGAAAAAAAATCAAAAGAAATTCTTAATCAGTAAGGATGTTGTTATAGTCCGGGAACACAAAAATTTTTTTTTTTTCAATATCAACTGCCTGAAAATAAAAATCATTTTTTACCCTTTTTTTTGAAATTCCAGAATTTTTTTAAAATAGTAAAAAAAAAAAATTTTGACACGATGCTAGCAGGAACGATAAAGGATTATATAAAGAAGGTTCACACAAAATTTTAAGTAAATCGGTTGTATAGAACTTGAGATAATGCCGGTACCGTGTGGAAAAAAGTAGTTTCGAGAAAAACGCGTTTAAAGTTTAGAAGACAAATCTAGTGAACACGGATGCCACCTCACAAAATCGGCTGTATCTCCGAAAATAAGTCGAATTTTGAAAAATCCTACCAAGGTCATATTTTTGAAAGTCTAAACTTTAAATATATGAAAAAAAATCGAATTTTTCAAAATTCTAGAGTAGAATACCCCCTTTAGCAGCATTTCATCGTAGTTTTGATATGGCTGCGCAGCATTTTAAAGTTCAAAGTCATCCCCGCCGTGCTCTTGACTTTATTAATAAGATTTTAGATAAGAGAAAATTGTGTAAAGGGCATAGTAAGGCTTGCCCAGTGAAAGCTGCTTCTTTTTCATAAAATTCAGTACTATTTGAAAATAATTACAGGCATGAAAACATCATAGTTCTCTTATATTAAATACTCCTCGACACTCGAATGCGCCTAGAAATCATTGTTAGGCTGAAAATTTTATTGTTGTTGCATGAAAGAATAGACGAAAAATGCTAAATTTATCAAAAAAAAAAAAAAAAAACAAACAATGTTCGATGCTACTGCCATTTTCTTTCATTAGAGTCGTTGGATTCTGCGTTAAACCTACCTCATACGCCCAAATGTATGCTACTAAATGCTGAACGAAAACTGACGCGTGCCTTCTGAATGGCTTGTTGCAAACATAATTGCTTAATGCATTCAATTTCATTACCGTTAACTTATCCGGTGATCCGGCTATACTTTTACACTTTGTTATTGCCTGCTTGCTTCCGCCGGCAGTTTTGTATCTAAACTTAGCTGTAACCATTTATCTCGGTGGGACAATCACCTTTAAGCGAATCTAACCTAAACGACACATACAGCAATCAAATCTATGTGCATGTGTGTCTTTATACATGTAATGTTTATGTCGGTGTGTGTCTGTATGTACGTTTATGTGCCATTTACGGCGTACAAAGTGTCGACATGTGGTTCATTAGCTGAATGTGATACCTTGCTGAGACGCTTATTTGTCGGCTACGTATTGCGATGTGTGTGTGAAAATGTGCAAACAACAACAACGACAACAGCAACAGTAGCAATTATAACAATAGCAATGGCATATTGTGACTTTGGTTGCAACAACAACAGCAAAACGTTAACGAGCAAGGGAAACATCTAGTAAGTAGAGACGTAAACAGCAGGTCTACCATTGTTCAAACACACGCATACATGTACAAACATGGTTGTAGTTGTAGCATTACACAATAAGTTGAAGGCAGACAATATTGTGTGAGCCATTAATGACACACACGTGTCTTCAGAATGACCTAGTTGCCATCCGCTTTCGACATTGTATGTAAGTATATACATATGTATGCATATATGGGTGTGTCTGCCTTCGGTCGTCAGTGGTGTGAATTAAATGCATCAGCACAAACTTATGCAAATCACTTTAAGTAAATACGTGTAATTTAAATAACAATAATCGAAATAATCTCAGTGACTGACGGCTGTCAGAGCATTTGTTACACTTTGTTGTTGCTACTTTGTTCTAGGCAGATGATCGAAGCCGTAACGAGTGCATGAGCGCGTCGTTTTTGCGCAAGGTGGTTACCGGCAGCGAAGTGGTTCATAAAATAATGCAAACCTTTGCCGTGGAAATGAACTTCTCTGAACCTCGAAACTGTTGTATGACTTTGCGCTACTAGAAGGTCACAGTTCAGCGTAATTCTAAAGAAATCAAGATGGAATGTTGACAGTTTACCTTCTCCTATTTGTTGCGGCAATAAAATAAGGCTGAGAGCTGGTCTTGCAACAAAATATTTATGGAAAGCTTTCCGCTCACTAATCTCAATGTATCGGGTCTTTTCATAGAGACACTACAAAAGTTGACCGATAGGTACCGCAAACGATGCCATATTTTTTTCCGTTCTTTTGACATTTATCTTCAGTGAGGTTTGTTATTACATCATGAAAAGATACACGATTCAACAATGAGTCGAAATTATTAAAATTTACTATGCTATGTCAATTACTACGCTATGTCTAATTTATGGAAGTCATAATCATTCTGTCATATAAACAATTGAGCGTTTAGTGAAAAAATTTGAGACCACAGGCTTAGTACAAAAAGTTTCCGTGCCAGTGAGATAAAGAGGTACCCGTAGTGTCGAGAATATTGCTGGCGCTAGCGCACCTATTGAGGAAGACCCAAATTAGTCTCTTACACGTCGTTCTCAAGCGTTGGGCAACTCTGTGACGTCGTTGTAGAGAATTTTGCGAAGGGATACATCCTTACAAGATCAAATTTACGCAAGAATTGAAACCGCTTGACCACCATGTCGTTGTATGTTCGTGAATTTGGCTGAAAATTATCTGGATTTTCATCTAAAAATCATCTTCAGCGTGCGAAGCTCATTTCGGCTTTGTCAAGTGAAATATGCGTTATTGGTCAGGCAGCAATCCACACGAGCTCCATGCAGCCCGAAAAAATTACGGTTTGGTGCGAGTTATGGGCCGGCGGCGTCATTCCGTGATGATCAAGACTGGCATGTTACTAAGCATGGGAATCGTCAACAGAGCTACTGGAGCTATAAGAAGCTGCAACGGTTGTGTAAGACGCTGTCGCCCTATAAATCTATAAATAATGGGTTCTAAGTGGGGTCGTTGGGGTCGCCACATTGTTAGGTTGGAATAAAATTACTGTGAGAAATGGAGCTTCCATCTTCAATCAAAGTTTAACAAGTTAACCACGCATTGCTGACGTCTTACCTTATTAAATATACCTTGCTATTGCTGTCAGATTCGTTAACACTTTGGAAACTTTTGGCACTTTTGGAACCGATTCTTCCAGTCAAACCTATTACTTCAATGAGTATTTCAAAACGTCTTATGGACAACACATTTCTTCGATAGAGACTATTAAACCAATGAAATGTAGATCTTCTAATGAAAATTGATCAGCTCAATCAGAGATCAATTTATTAATTAACTGAGCTCATGTAAGTAGTTCGAATTCCTACCTACCTGTCCTTTGATGAAACTACTACTAGAAATTCATAAGCCGATGAAATGAAACCTATTAGAGAGTCTACACAACTCCTATGAATCCGCTTAGGAACAAGAAGTTAGCAGAAACGACAATTACTTACTGTGTTCTTATCTACTCAAGCTATCGTTTAGAAAACTCACCCCATCGGTAAAAATTCTTAGGTAGATAAAATGTGGATCCCCTAATAAATGTAACTAAGATCTGCGAACGGTCAATTAGGCCATTCGCTGAGTCCTTCTGAGTCTGCGCTGTTTCAAGTCTATGACGCAAGCTGGAACACGCGTAACCGTCGTATGTTCTGATTGGTTTAAGCTTTCTTTTGAAAATCTGAGGTCTATGTGTGGATAAAATGTGGGACTTTTAATAAATGCTTCCAATTCTAGCAAGCGCACAAACATTGAGCTTCTATGCATTGAAGCGTTCAGCGGAAGGTGGAGTTCGACTAACTGTCTTGGACTCTTTTGGTTCACACTTTATTTTAGAAACAATTTTCGTTCGTTGGTATTCTTATTTGAATGCAAAGTGGATTTTCTCAGCCCAACCTAAAAGCTTCGTGACTTTGTAACTTTTCCAACCCGACGGTAGTCGAGCTCGCAGTACTGTAGCCCAAAAAAGAGGGTGTGTTTTCTCAGCCCAAGTTTCGAGCTTTAGTGATCTTCCAAATCTGACGGAAGTCGAGCTTGCGGTACTATAGCAAACTCATTGATCAAATGCATTGTCACCGACCCATGCGATCGTAGTACTTCTAGGTCTGAGTATGAGTAGTATGAGGGGCAAGATGTCGCACGTGGACGCTCGAAAACACCATTTCATAGCTACTACTTCGGATGCTATGTACTACTTGTTGTACCTGACTAATCAGCCAGGTATTTTGCCTAAGTGACCGATTTCTTTCCATGAGACAAGCAAACTTTGGTCTTTATATTTGCCAATAATGGTCGCGTATTTCCACAATAAAATATTATCATTTGAACAAGCGAAACTTTCCATGCGTGTTCGCATAAAACAACAATAGCAACGAATTAGCGAGACGTCGCGTGAAAACTGCCATGACGGCCAATAGGTAGGCGCCGTGAAGTTTCCGCAATTAAAGTACCCTTTCAGGTCTATGCATGAGTGTAGGCTCGTGTGCCTAAATAGTGGCATTAACACGCGCATGTGCTTAGATAATGAAATTAGCACTTTTTTCTTCGAAAAAATGTGAGCGCAAATAAATGTGCGCCGCTGCCGTGTATCCACTCCACACCACACTCCACTTCACTCTGGTGCCCAGCGTTTCCAGTGAATTATGTATAAGTATTATTGTTTGTTTTAGTTTTTGTTTTGCTGCAAATTATTGCGCACACGCGCGTTACGCACACACGCAGACTGACCGCACACATACGAGTGAATGCATACTTACACACACATACAGTGCTACGTCATTGACCAACTGACTGCCGCCGACTTCGCGCTTGGATCGGCTAAGTTCACAGGAAACGCTTTGTCAACGCTCGCTCTTGTGGGGCGGTTGCACAACGTTACGGCTGGCAGCGTTGTTGTTTTTATTGTTGTAGTAGTGTCATCATTACTGTTGTAGTGCCATTATTATTGTTGTAGTTCGGTTATTGATGTTGCCGTGCTGTATGTTAAGCATTCGCCGCAAAGTTGTGGGTGTCTGACCACAGCGTCTAAAAAAGCACACGCGAATACATACAAACACACAAACACGCCAAACGACATACACGCGCACACCTTTTCAGCGCTTTAATTATGTGAATTTCAATTTTCTGATTTGCCATTTCCTGCGATTGTTTCTGCGTTTGTTCTCATGCCCCTGACAGACTTCCCGTCCATCTTGTTTGTTTGTTTGTCTTGTTTGTTTTTATGCGCCCGCAACATGTTGCTACAGAGTATAACTGTTTTGTTCAATTAACGGTTGTTTGTATATATGTAGTATATACTATATGTAGGATCAGGATAATAAGATGCGTCGAAATCTGTGGGATTGTCGGTTCGTCCGCCCGAGCCAGCTGTAACTGTGGTTCAAAAATCTTTAAACAGTGGGCGTGACCACGCCCCTAGTAAATTTAATGCATATATCTTCCAAATCAATAAAGCTATCTCACTCAAATTTGCACAGGATACACTTTTCAACCTTTCGTACAGTTGTAAAGTGTGAAAATAACCACGCCCACTCCCCATATAACGGTTTTGTGAAAAACTACTAAAAGTGCATTAAATCTACAACTAAATGCATCAGAGACATCCAATTTTACACCTGAGTTGGTTCGAGAGGGCTTTAGCTGCCGTCAAATTTGGACGTTAGGCGTGCCACCGCCCACTTTTAGGTAAAATCACATATCTCGGCACATGTTCGACCGATTTCAACCAAATTTGGTAGTTAAGATTATCTTGACATTGCTACAGTAGAGTGCGAAATCAAACAAAAAACTCGACTTTCCATCTAACACACTTTCAAATTCTATCTGACTCTTTCATTTACAGAACTTATATGGCACAAATCAAGAGGCAATACCATAACTGTGTAGGGCTGAAATTTTCCACGAACAGTGCCTTTGAGATGTGCCAGCTTATGACCAAAAATTCTTGAAGTCGTATCGGAACTATTCAAGTCCCCATATACCAAATATGTGGTTCAAAGTTCCATTTGCGTACTTTTTATTGAAAATAAATGGTCAACCTATCAGATATATTATTGAAATTCTATAAAAAAATTTATAAAGTATTATATGAGATGTTCGGTTACAACCGAATTTAGACTCTCCTTACTTATTATACACGTAAACGTATATGTATGTATTTTTCCATTGTTTTATTACTTCGCTGCTTTAAAATTTGTCTTGCTTATCGAAGACATGCGCCGTTGCTTTTCTTTTTGTGCATTCATTAGAATTTCTAATAGCCACGCGAACTGCATGTGTGCGCACTGTTGTCGAGGGTGCGCCTGGCGACAGTTTTGCGCCGCTAGGCTCGGAATTTCCGTCAATAAATTATTATGCCAAACTTAATTGCCACCAAACAAACAAGCAAGCAAACATAAATTGTGTAAATTGTGTGTTTGTGTTTGTATGCATCTGCTGTTGTAATAAACCAATACAGGAGCCGAGCAGCAGCCGACGCCGATCTTGAATGAAGTTCGCTCAATGGCGCATTTTGCACACCTGTCACCGTGACTCATGCTATTTTAAGGCTCGCGCACACGTGTACAAATAATCAGCAAGTAGTTTCAGATAACATTTCCGTTAGTTCGACAGTAATGATATAATAACATTAAAAATGGCAACTGTTTAACGAAGCTGTTCCAGCAAATTTCGGTTCGCAGCTACCAACAGTTGATTGATTTTTAAAATTGTATGTAAGGTGATATGATTTTTTGTATAATATTCAGCGGACTGCATTTTAGTTAGCACCAAATCCAAACTGTCTTTTAAAAAAATGTACATACATACATACATACATATCGTCACCAAAAAAGCAAAGTAACGTACATACATAACATTACTTTTCATAAGTTGACAGGCAAAGGAAAAACGATATAATAGAACAAAATTTGAGTTTTGGTTATAAAATGGTTATATATTGGTTACATATTGATTATATATTGGTTACATATTGGTTATATATTGAGTATATATTGATTATATTGATTATATGTTGGTTATATATTGGTTACATATAGGTTATATATTGGTTATATATTGAAAATGTTCTGCAATAAAAACCCCAATTTCGATTTTTGGATTACATACGTTGTTTTGCATTTTAGGCGACGATACTTATTTATATAAAACGCATTTATTTTGTTCAGCATTCCGTCAGCTGACACCAAAGGAGGTCTAAACAACAACATGCAGATATACATATATGTATGTATGTATATATATACATAAGTATGTACATATATATCCCCGCACACACACATGCTTGTATGTATTTGTCCCCACCTTCTAATTAGCACCACGCAGTAGCCGCTTCTCGGGAATGACTATGCAAACAGTCAGTTTTGACAAGCTGTTGGCCAAATTTAAGCGGTCGTGTGCGAATAAATTAAACGAAATACCGTGAGCCTTCAGTCACGCAGTCATACAGCGGCAAAGCCACACGCGCATAACCTCGTTACCTCTATTGCAACGAAAACAAAACCTACCAAAAACAAAAGGCAAAAAAATTGACCGAAAAAAGTGAATCATAAGTAAGGAAATCCCAAGTTGGGGTGTAACCGAATATTTCTTACTTTTGGAACTTACAAGGCTCAAAGTCAACTAAAGGGGTTATATACAGTTAGAAGCCCGAAAAACCGAATTTTCCACTGTTTTTTTTTGAAAAAAAAAATTGAAATTTAATGATGAAAAAATTTGTTCACATAGTATGGTATCTTTTCACTGTATTGTAAGGGGTTGCATGGGTTTTCTCGAGTAAAAAAAGGCGCTTTTTTTGAAATTTAATGATGAAAAAATTTGTTCACATAGTATGGTATCTTTTCACTGTATTGTAAGGGGTTGCATGGGTTTTCTCGAGTAAAAAAAGGCGCTTTTTCAAGACTTTTTTATCATATAAAAAATGAATTATTTTGCTAGAATTTTTTTTTATAAAAAATATACACTATTGACAAAGAAATTCTGAAATTTTTGGAAAAATATATTTCAAACTCGGCCATTTCTACACCATTTTCAGTGACCATCGGAAAATAGATGCGCCCGTGTTGGCAGGATAACTCCTTACACGATCATCTAAAGTGAAAAAATACCTTTTTCTAGTAAAAATCTTAACTTAGAACTTGGACGAGGGATTTTTGGCAGACATTTTTACAAAAAATTAAAAATTTAAAATTTCAGTAAAAATTTCGTGAAATTTTTTTTCAAATAGTTTTAATCAAAAACCTGAAGATCGGTTAAGTAGTTCTCGAGAAAACTTGCCAATTGACTGAAACACAGTTTTGAGCGCACAAGTTCTCAAGGCTGTTTCTCCGAAACTATTACTCGGATCAACTTAAAAATTTGGGACAAAATTCTTGAGCTATTACAGAATTTTATTATTTTTTATAAGATAAGGTATCTCACTAACCATCACATTGGACAAGTGCCAATCCGACTTTATTCATTTTGAGCATAAAGATGCAACGTCATTACGAACTCGTACCTACTCTTGTTCTTGGAAAAATTATCTCAATTTTTACTCAAGTTACAGCTGCAACGGACAGACATATGGACGGACGGACTGACCGACCGACGGACAGACATTCATTCGGATTTCAATTAGTCTCGTCATCCTGATCATACCTACGTATGTATATACCTAACCCTCTTTCTAACTCTATTATTTTTAGTTGATACAAACAATCGTCAGGCGTACAAAACTATTATACTCCGTAACAACATGCTGCAAGCGTATAAAAATAAAGAAGAAACTCGTAAATAAACACGCGCGCGCATAAAATAATAATATTTGCCTTCACACATACGCAAAGACATATTTGTTCATACAGGCATGCATTAAAGCCGACAATGCCAGCTAGCATTGCCTGCGATTGCCAAATAACGCGATAAACAAGAAAATTGAAAGAAGAATCACACATTATAATAATAATAACAACAACAACAAAAATTGTTGTCGTCATTCACGAAGCGCATTGAAAAAGATCAATAAAACTTCAAGTGGATTTGTGTACAAACAATCAAACACAGACACACACACACGTATATGTGCATATATGTACATGTATATGTACCATATAGATAATAAAAAAATATAACCAGGGCGCGTTTTGGGCATAACAATAAGCATATGGCCCGCTAAACGGGTCTGCACACGCCGCTTACAACGGGTAGGCTGGCTGGCTGGCAGGCTTGGTGTTTGATAGCGCGTGTAATGAGCGCACACACGTGTGCAAATACTTATCGCTTTGTTGGTTCAGCTGCTAGAAATGCTTATAGCAGTTTCGTGCCATTTACTAGCTCGCATAATAATGTATGTTTGTATGTATGTCGCTACGTCTCCGAAGATGTTCAATTTCATGCCACAATGACTTTCTGGGGTTTTACGCCTAATTTTATGTGCTGCCTTTGATTTGGAATCACTGCTTGAGGACACATGCGTTCGAAGCAAGTGAAAGAGCGACTTACAACTATTTCGAAGCAGATGAGATTCGCTGCATGGTAGGAGGAGATGGGTAGGTGGCAGAAGGGCAAAAACCAGGGCAACCACAATTATGAGCAAGAATAAATCGGCAAGTTTGCACACCGTAACTAATTAAAGCTAATAGGCGCACACGTTTGTCCTTACTTTTACCGTGCTTCCTGGTACGCCGTTCATTGTACATACAACATACATATGTATGTTTGTATCTATATACTTACATGTACGTAGAGGCGTGTATGTCTTATAATAACATGCTAGGCAAAGCTCAGTAAATCTCGCTATCATAACATAACAACCATGCCACATGTTACGTTGCAATGCTCGAGTAAAGATTGTTTGCAAAACCATGAAGCATGATAACCTTTATCACAACTACAATAAAAATAACAACAACGGAGCTTCGGTAGACTTTAGTTTAGAGTTGCTCTTAACCCCAGTGGTACTGTAGATTATATTAAAAGCGGTTCAGTTGTAAAAACCATCAAAGCTTACGAGTTCTTGAATCCAAAAACAGGCTTTATGACTTTTTGTACCCTACGGCTTAACTTTCGACAACTAGTCTTGTGTTAACTTTAAAATGTTGGACCTCAATTTCGAGATCTCGACAATACTGTAGTTGCGCATAAGACATATAGTATAGTAATAGGATAGATTAGGTTAATCTGGTAGGCCAATAAGGCACGCATATACCAGTTTGGTGCTTTGCGATATTAGATAGAGTGTAGTTGCTAGGTCCAAGAGGAGTAGTCATCCTTTAGGATGCCTGCGCTTGGCGTGACTTTTAATAGACTCTGCGCTCACTATCCGTGGGGTCCGCAGATACTTACAGCGTAGTCTTGCTCCATTGTTTCGCTGGTGACCTGTTCTAGACATTTCTTGCAGTTCTCTCGAGCTGTCAGCCTCATCCTACTGGCGTGTGCCGCCATTTTGTGTACTTCCGATCTACCATTTTGCACATGACTTCAGTTTTGCACCCAGGTAGCTCGTTCCAGCGGGTTTTGATTTTCTTTACCATGTTTTAGTCAAGATCGTCGATAGACAATGCATGGGTTGGGATGATAGCCATATAACATTCTTGGAAAATGTCGTCCACTATTTCATTGCCTTCCATATTTTCGTAGTACGATTGACCCTGTCTCGTTTTGTCACTATTAAAGGTATCTTACCGTAACAAAAATCTTCAAAACTAAACAAAACTAAGCTCCCTTAAACAAAGCTTCCTTAAAAGGTCTTCGAAACTACTTAGTGGAATCTCTAAATCGCTTTAAACTACAAAAGAAAGGCGGAACAATTTATAAATCTTCTCTGAACAACATATGGGATTTCAGTGAATATATGTATGTTGGAGATTTCCTTAGAAGTTGGACATATGTATGTATGTAGGTATGTTAGGGTGATTCCAAAAATTTTTTTTTTCGTTTGGTAAGAAAAGCCTCTCCAATTCATAATGATTTTTTTCATTGAGTTATAAAATTCATAATAAATAAAAAAAATTCCTAAAAATAATCAAACTTTAACTATTAATATCTTTTAAACGGTTGGGTTTACGAAAAAATCATAGGACACTTTTTTTAGAGCATTTAATTTCCTACAAAATCTAAGAAACAAGATATTTTTTCAAGTAGTTGGAAGCGAGAGATAAATGATACTATAAAATAATAGAAAACTGTAAGTAGGAGGACCTTCCCGTTACAATTTAGAACTCATATTTGGAGAGGGTTTCTTAGAGGTGTCTAGGAACCTATTTTTCCGAGCACCAAACGAAAAAATTTATTTTTTTGAATCACTCTAATGTAAATATATGTTTGATGAGTGTCAATATCGTGTACCAACGGAATATGAAAGTTTTGATCGAGCAAAGCGGCAGGATCTCGTTCGAACTTTGAATTGGTATAACATTTTTACTCTTGAGCCATAAATCTATTATATAAGTACAAAAATATATATGCATGTAATGTGCCTTTGATTTCGTAAACTTGGGTGAGTGTGGAAACGAACAGACAACACGAATAAACTGGCATAATGAAAGATATTTAAAATAGTTAAACATTATACCACTTTGTTGAGGGTTACTCATACTCTCTTGTGTTCACTTCAATTAGATAACTTTATTTTTCAAACATAGCGAGATGAGAAGCCGTGAAAGCTGATCTAAATGAGCTAACTGGTCAACGAAATATTTTTCGACTCTTACAACAAGTTGCTACTGAGTAGAATAGTTTTTTCCACCTAAATAAAAATATACACCAGTGATTTTGAATTTTACAACTAAGACGATACAGGAGGACCTTTTAGCAATTCGGGTCAAAATTGAACGAAGGATGTGGCAGCTACCACATATCATTGAAAACTCATGCCTCGAAACCTACTCGACCGTTATTGACCAAATTTGGTATATAATGTTACCTGAGCATTCCTATATTTCAGTGCGAAAACAAACGAAATCGGACTACAACCATGCCTACTTCTCATATAACCCAATTTTAAATTCCAACTGATTCTTTAAATTTCCTGTATGCAAATCAAGTACCAATCAATGTTTTTGGATATAACTTTGTCCGAATAGTGCGCTTAAAGTAGGCCATCTTGTGATCAAAAATTGTTCAAATCGTACTAAAACTACTCAAGTGAGAATATATGGAATATTTGTATCAAAATGCTAATTGCGTACATTTTACCGAAAATATTGGTTAATGTGTGAAATATATAATTAAAATTTGGAGCAAATTCTTTTCTAATAATAGTATGCCAAAATTGGTTGAATCGGTGCAATAATTTCTTCCAGTTGACTTTATGTGGAAAATATCCGTCAATATTTGAGTTGCCAGTTGCAAGAGTACTAAATGTTCGGTTATACACGAACTTAGCCGTTCCTTACTTGGTTTTAAATTCTATTATATGTAATTGCAGAAGCTACACGTGCCGTCGTTTTCCGTCCGTCATACAAATTGACACTTAGGTATGTCTGAATGTGTTTACTTCAAGAGTTTTCGTTTTTCTTTTCTGGGCCAAGTTGCTCAACTTGTATATATGTATATACACAGTTATATATGTATTATATACAAGCATGTAGTTTGATGTTAGTATTATTGTTATTGTTGTGCGTGTTTGCGTTACCCTTTAATGTTACTTAGAGTGTTAATACATATGTATGTATACATATACATACTACATATACTTGTAAATGCATGACGATTTAAGTGCACACGAGTGTGAATAATCTAATTTCTTTTAAAGAAGTAGTGAGAAAAGGAAATAAAAATAATAAAAATTCCCAGCTTATATGTATCTTTGTTGATTGTTTGATCCATGTTTAACAACCATTTTGGCTGCGCTTGCATTTTGATATTACAAGTTTCCAACTGCTTCCGGTTCTGTTGTTGAAATTTAATGGCCAAGTTTTGCTAGTTGGTTGACCGGGATAACCTGCTGATCATTGGCATGTAATAGAAAAAATAACTATATTATACATTTATATATACTGTCAACACTCCTACCATTCGGCTAAATTGGCGACGTCTTAACAGCAAACAAATTATTGTCCTACTTTCATTTCACTGCCAGAAAGTAAATCAAGCAATTTCACCTACGAGAAAATATATGCATAAAGAACAACAACGAGCGACATCTTCAACAAATACTCTGGGGAAACGGACTTACAGTAGCTGTAATATACCGCTACTTCACATTCAATTCAAAACTTGAGTGTGTGTTGTAATTTTGCTTATCCCCTTGCTTGCTGCTCACTGACATATTGAGCATTCTCTTGAGCGTCTTTATAAGTATTAATTTTTAATTCCACTTTACCTGGACAAGGTATTATAATTTTGTGCAGGCACGTGTGGCATACTGTCACGGTGGAAAAATATTTGAGGTTTTGTGTGTGGGTTGACGGCGTGGCTGTGTCGAGAGTGGTTTGGAACTTGACTAAAGCGATAAATATAGTCGTAAAATAAAATAATATTTCAATAAAATTGACGTAGATTAAATTGAATTGAAATAAAATAATTAATAATAAATATAGAATTGATGCAAATGTGGTTCCAGGGTGGATCACAGATGCTTAGAGAGGGGTGTTTAGTGACTTGCAGGTGGCGCATACCGTTGCTGCAACGACAGCACTGATGATGCCGAAGGCTTTTCAGCTTCTCACCCGCAAAACAAAATTAATTCAAGTTAATTAAATTAAAATAAAAAAAATAAAATAAAATAAAATAAAATAAAATAAAATAAAATAAAATAAAATAAAATAAAATAAAATAAAATAAAATAAAATAAAATAAAATGAAATAAAATAAAATAAAATAAAATAAAATAAAAGGAAATAAAAAAATAAAATAAAATAAAATGAAATAAAATAAAAAAATAAAATAAAATGAAATGAAATAAAATAAAATAAAATAAAATAAAATAAAATAAAATAAAATAAAATAAAATAAAATAAAATTAAATTAAAATGAAATAAAATAAAATAAAATAAAGTAAAATAAAATAAAATAAAATAAAATAATTTAAAATAAAATAAAATAAAATTAAAATGAAATAAAATAAAATAAAATAAAGTAAAATAAAATAAAATAAAATAATTTAAAATAAAATAAACTAAAATAAAATAAAATAAAATAAAAATAAAATAAAGTAAAATAAAATAAAATAAAGTAAAGTAAAGTAAAATATAAAATAATATTTTTTATAAAATTTATAAAAAGAGCTAAATCCAATTAAGTCGAATTAAAATAAATTAAATTAAATTAAATTATATTTAATTTAATGTATCCAAATGTGGTTCCAAGGTTGGGTGACGGCTACTTAGAGGGGCGTGCATTTTCCACCCCCAAAAACAAAATGAAAGCAAATTAAATTAAATTAAATTAAAGTAATTTAAATTAAATTAAATTATATTAAATAATTTAAATTAAATTAAATTATATTAAAATAAATTAAATTAAATTGAATTAATTAAATTAAATCAAAACGCAATTAAAAATACATTTATTTTAAAAATTAAGTACTTTATATTTTTAGCTTCATTTTTTTTAGCTATTTTGCAAAAAATTCAAACAAACTTTATTTTTAATTGTATTTTGAAACATACTTGATAATTCAAATTACTAATGCATATAAAAAATATTCCATATTTCCAATATATAACTTTTGCAAAAATTTTTATATAAAAAATAATTAATTCAATTAAATATCTTCTAAACGCAACTCATTAATGAATATTTTCTACTTTCAAATTTCTTTGCAGACATACTGCAGTTACAACAACAACAACAGATTTTAATTATTAAATTACACAGCTGAAGCTCAGCTGCCATGGCGCCCACAATCTGTTCTGAAAAAAAGCCGCGCCAGATACGCGCAAATCTCAAGGAAATACGCCGCCAGCCAAATACAGCTGCCAACGCTTTATTGTCAACGCTAGCGACGCCCGGCAGCGCTGCGACAAATGGCAGTGGCACATCCAGCATTATAAATTACGGTGAGTTGCACGTTACTTTGCGTATTTTTTTGTATTACAACAACTAAGCAACTAATTAGTTAGGGGTGGCCGCACGCGGCATGCCACGGCGTATACGTAACGTGCACGCGTACGACACCATATGCCAGCGGCATGCGAGCGTGTGAAACTGATTTTACATAAGCGCGCTCATCAAGCTCATCTACATAATATCGAGAGCTAGCCGCCAGCTAGGCTTGGCGTACTTGCAATTCCGCGCTGTTTTGTGGTGAAATGCATTTGTTGTACGTCGCGATTGTCGCGTTGGCTTGAAATGTAAATTTCATTTGCGTAATGTTAATTTAGCTGCGCTTGTTACGCTACACGTGGCCGTCCGTTATACCCTTCATATGCAGTACGTTTCTCCTTTACTGATTCCCCTTTTTTGTTTGCATTAATTCTCAACTTTCGCATATTTGACCGTTGTCGGGCGATTGTTGTTGGTGTTGTTGTATTTTATATATGTAGTTGTATAGTTATATTATTTATTATGGTCACGCTGTGTATTTAACATTTTTGCAATTATATTCTATACATACATATATATATTTTGCTTTTGGTTTTACTCGCTGCTGGCTGCCTTCGGAGAAAGTAGCAAGAAGCAATAGTCTTTTTGCCGCTCTTTGCTTAAAGAATAGAATTTTCAAATTTTTTCCTACACACCGTTTCTGCAAATTGCTTGACTCATGATTTGCTGTGCGCCCACATTCGGGAAAGTGCAATAAAATAGAAAATGACAGCAAACTGTAGAGAAATTCCAATTGTCATACGCGACTGCAAGTCATCGGCGCGTAGCTTTCTTTGTTCGTTCATATTCGCTGTCATTGCTAACATTTAGTACAACGATGTGGTTGGTCTTGTTTTTGTTGTAAAGCGCTAATGTATAGAACTTAATGTAAAATTTTCATTACGTAAATGCAATTACTGTCATTTGGTTATGCATTCCTTTTTCAATTTCGTGTTATGCAAGTAAACCTGATGTGAGTTGTTGTATATGGATTGTTACAAAACTATTTGAAGCAAAAAAAAAAATGCAAACAATAGAAATAAATAAATATATTTGATTAATGAACGGTAAACAACATTTTTAAATTTGTTTATGTAAAGAGAAAAACACTTTTTATCTTCACAAACAAAAAGCTTTCCATACAAACACTTGATTTTGATTGTTCAGTTTGTATGACAACTATATGTTAAAGTCGTCCGATCTGAACAATTTCTTCGGAGGTTGAATTATTGTTTGAGGCAATAATCTGTGACGAATTTCGTGAAGATATCTCTTTAAATGAAAAATTGTTCATACCAGCACTTGACTTCGAACGTTCTGTTTGTATGACAGCTATATACTATAATGGTCCGATCTGAACAAGTTTTCCGTAGCTTATAGCTTAGCCTTAGAAAATAATCCGCACCAAATTTTAGGAGATAATTTGTCAAAATTTAAAAGTTGTCCATAGAAAAACTTGATTTTGAGCGACCAGTTTGTTTGGCAGCTATATGATATAGTTGTCCGATCTGAACAATTTCTTCGGAGATTGCATCACTTCTTTTCAAAATAATCTATGTCAAATTTCGTGACGATATCTCGTCAAATGAAAAAGTTTTCCATACAACCACTTGATTTCGAACGTTCAGTTTGTATGACAGCTATATGCTATAGCAGACCGATCAGAACAATTTCTTCGGAGATTGCATTACTTCTTTTCATAATAATCTGTGCCAAATTTCGTGACGATATCTCGTCAAATGAAAAAGTTTTCCATGCAACCACTTTATTTCGAACGTTCAGTTTGTATGACAGCTATATGCTATAGTAGACCGATCAGGACATTTTCTTCGGAGATTGCATAACTTCTTTTCAAAATAATCTATGTCTTCATCATTTGACAACTATATACTACAGTGGTCCGATATCGACGGTTCCGACAAATAAGCAGCTTCTTGAGGAGAAAAAGATGTTTGAAGAATTTCAGATCGTATCTCATAAACTTAGGCTTTAGTTCTCGTGTATACAGACAGCATTTTTTAATTTCGAGAAAAGAGCGTCTTTCTATATTCATTGAAATCCTCCAACTAATAACTTTCTTCTTCATTATGCCAGTGTACCGTATTTATACCAGCTTGCTTTCGCTAAACGTTCATGAAACTTTTTTTTAACTAAACGCTTAAATTTCCTGTAGTCATCATTAAAAAAATTTTTTTCCAATTAATAAATCGATTCGCTGCTTTGCTAAATCCTCAACGCTTACAACAACGTTTATATAATATTATTGCACACAAACAGTATTTTATTGTCAAAACCACAAATAAATCTTCCAGTTAATCAACAGAATTAACTATTTGAAGCCACACCTTTTAAAGTGAATGACATTCCACTTGTTGTTGTTAAAACCCTTGACTAGAAAAATTTGAAAAAAAATAAAATAAACGTTTTAAAGCTTCCTGCAGTCATTAAAATTCCCAACAAAATGAAAAATCAACTAACTAAACCTTTGACAGCTGGCGTTAACCGTTAGTTGGCAGCGAAGTGTGCGCCGACTGCGACAAATACAGCGTAACTGATTCCACGTGCCTGCCTACTTAGGCATTCAAGAGTTGTGCGCCGCGGATGGCATCACGTCAACATTGCCAGATTGTGTAAAGATTCATTATTGTGATGCTTCATTTCTTTTGGTAAAAGAGTGGAGACTTTTTCTTGATTAAATGTATATAATTTCAACGATATACATTTTCAACGATATGGCAACTCTAGCAACATTTTTTTTATATTTTAAAAATACTAATATCCACAACACCATGTAATACCTACTCAAACTACCTTGTGCATTTTTTACGATATGGCAACGCCTTGTGATTCCGTATAAAATTTACTGTTTACCATTTTTTATGCAATATAACAAAATAATATACGTATACCTTTGAATAATATCCAAATTTACAACAAAAATATTATTTTAAGAAATAAAAATTGCTCAAAATAAATATAATTTATAACGATATGGCAACTCTTGCAACATTTTTTTTAATGTTTTCAAAATACTGATTCCCATAACACCTTGTGATACTTACTCAAACTACATTGTGTATTTGTTATGATATGGCAACACTTTTTCATACCAACAATAACAATAAATTTTTTTATAATAAAGGAGAGTTATTAATAAAAATACGAGAACTCGAATTTTGTTTTTTTTCACATATTTTTTGAACTTACACTTGAATTTGAAATTAAAAAAATAAATGTTTACCGTTATAACAGCATTTTTTTAAGTTCTGAACTTTTCGCAATTTTTCTTCAAAATATCAAAGAAATTGATTTTAATAATTGTTTTTAAAAATACCTCATCCACTGGCAACTCCATCATTTACATAAGTATATGCATAATTCCACGTTACTCACTATTTAAACGTCTCACAGCCACATCATTAGCTACATAAGTGAACACTTTATACAAACACATTGTATGTACATATGTATTCCATTAATTATTCTGAGCCGCAGCGAGCATAATTAACACATTTTCCCTCAAGTCTGCTTTTCTGTTTTTCAAAATCACATACTCGTAATGTGTGCGTGTGCGTGTTTGTTTCGCAAACATTGCTCACCTGTTAGCAAATAAGAGCAACTTATAAATATCAAGCCATAAAGCTTTTGTACGATTAATTTATGCCAACACGAGTTTGCTCATGGCACATTTAGCTACACGAGCGGCACAATCAATAGGCCGCTTTATTGGCAGCTTGAAGGGCAGGACGGCGCAGTGCACGAGGGGAGGTAGTGTGAGGTTTATACGAGTTAGAAATGGAAATAAGCGGAATACTTGTATTATTGGTTGATTGTTGCACAAACATACAGACATACGTACAACGCGGCAGTAACATTGTTAAGTGAGTGTGATGAGTCAGTTAGTCAATCAGTTAGGTGATTGTGAGCTGTGCTCACATTTGCTGAATAAGTTAAGTCAAGTGTGTGAAAATGCGCGATTTGCTAATGATTTGTGCAAATATTATACACTATATGTAATTATATAATATTATGTAATGAAAATGTTACGTTATTATATTTTTAGAATTGTAAGCGAAAATTAATTATTTTGTTCGAAATTTAGATTTTTTAACTAAATTAAATTTTTTTCTATAATTTTTAATTTTATTAAATTTTAATTAATACATTATTTATTTTTTTTAGCAAATGAATAAAAATATCTTAAAAATATTTTTTTTTTATTTTAATTTGATTGAATTTAATAAAATTAATTTTTTTTTAATAAAATTAAACTTTTTGCTCTAATTTTTATTAAATTTTTAATTAAATACATTATTTATTTTTTTTAGCAAATGAATAAAAATATATTAAAAATATTTTTTTAATTTTATTTTAAAAATTTAAGAAATTTTTCAATTTTAAAAATATTCAAATATGACTATATAATTATTTTTAATGAAAATTTTACGTTATTATATTTTAAAAAGTTTAAACGATTATTAATTATCAGATCCTAACACTTCATAAGTGGTATAATAAATAATTTTATAACAATTTCAAAAATTTTGTAATTAATTACTGTTAAAAAAAATATGTATTATAGTTGAATAAAAAAATATTTAAAAAAAAATTTATTTTTTTATTTTTAATTTGATTTTAAATTGTTTTTAAATTTTTAATTTAATTTTAATTTAAAATTTTGTATTTTTTTATTATTTTTTTTTTTAATTTTAATTTTATTTGATTTTCAATAATTTTTTTTCAACGTTTTAGTTTTTTCAATTTGATTTGAAAAATTTAAAAAAAATTTTGTGTTTTTTTATTAAATTTTTTTTAATTTTAATTTTGTTTGATTTTTAATTTTTTCGATTTTTTAGCGTTTTTTAATTTTATAAAAATTTTTTATCTACTTTTTTTATTTTTATTTGAGAAATATTATTTGTTAAATTTGTCATTAATTTTTACAATTAAAATTTTAAATATTTATATTTTATATGAAACATATTATTTCTTAATTTACAATATATTTTATTAAATTCAATTTAAAAAATGATTTTAAATAATTTTGTTTGGTAAAATTTGTAACAAATTCAATTTAAACAAGTGTATATATTTTTTTTATTAAATTATTTGAAGTTATAAATTAAAAAAAAAATTAATTATATTTAAAATTTATGCAAAATAGATATATATATAATCAATTCATTATTTAATTTTTTTTTAATTTTTTATACAAGATATAGTCACTGAAATTTTCCAATTTTATAAAATTAAATTTAAAAAGTTTATTCGTTTTATAAATCTTAATTAATTATTATAATTTGTTAACAATTTTAACAAAAAAAAAATAACTATTATTTAAATTCATGTAAAGTAAGAAATTATTCTTAGTTATGAATTTATTTTTTTTTTAAATATTTATTGATAAATAATTATATTATTTTAATACAAAAAAAATATTTTTTAAACAAAACTTAATAAAAATGGCATAGCCACTTTACTAAAATGAGCAAAAATATACTAAAAAAATATGAAAAAAAATTATATTATTTTAATACACAAAAAAATATTTTGTAAAAAAGATTCAATATCCATTCAAGCATTTTTCCATTTTTATTAAATTTGATTAAAAAAATATTTTTTGGTATTAAAATAATATTATTTTTTTAAATAATTTTTTAGTATATTTTGGCTCTTTTTAGTAAAAAAATATTGTTTTTCCAAATTATTTGAAAATACTGAATCTTCAATGCTATTTTTGTAAGAAAACAATCTTTGGAAATATCGTTTTTAAAAATCAAATTTATTTAAAATTAATTTTATTTACGATTTTTTTAATATACCATACTTTTAACATGTTTTAACAAAAATGATTTGTTAATGATTTCGAAATTCTTAGTTATTGAAAACTCCTTATATAATTATTTTTTATGTATTCTGAATTTTTTTTAGTAAAAAATATTTAATTAATAATTAATTATTCAAATATTAAAAAAAAAATCTTGAAATTAATATTTTCGAAAACCAAATTGGTTTATAATTTTTTCAGTTTTTGTTTGTAATGTACTTTTTAGTTAAAAAAGACTTATTTTTGTTTTGTGTTCCAATACTGAAGTTTCTTTGTTTTATTTTAAATATTTTAAGCATTCCATTTTACCAAAAAAATATTTTTTTCGTGCGATAGATATGTAAAATTTAAACATATATATTTTTTTAATTCTAAGTTTTTTCTTATCTTTTTTAATTGCTCGAAATATTTTTTTTTAAATAACACTGATTTTAATAATTTTTTCTCTAACATAAATCATAACTGGAAAAATATCAACATCAGCATTAAGCGCACAAATTACTCTGCATTAAATCGATTTTAGTTTTATTATCAATAATTAGAAATGACAAATGATGTTTTGAAAAAACGTAGCTTGCAAACTTTTACATATATGTACATACATGCACACATGCATACATACACATGCTTTCCCGTCTGTTGCGTGAGCATCAGCAAAGTAAGCAAAACAATAATAAACACCGCACGTACATACTACACACATATTACTGTAAAAGTAACTTACACATGTGCAGTAACGTGGATAGCAAAGGGTCTGAAATGAACGAGGGCAAATGTGTATTTATGTGCATATGTATGCATATATTTAGATAGAAAGGGAAAAGCCACAAAGTCAATAAGCAACAATGAAATCAACTGTGTTCAACTTCGTGCATTGCAATGGGGAATTGCATAAGGTCAGCTGTGCTCCATGCCAACGTCAACACGTATAATTCCAAAACAAAAACAATAAAGCTGACGCTGCAACTGCGACAAGCGTTGTACAGCAGTCAGCAGATATTGCACAGTGTGCAAAACGAGTATAATCTAGGGGAAAATTTGGAAATTCCGTTAATATATGGATGTTTGCATGTAAAAGTTAGGTTAGGCGATATTCTATGCCTAATTTAAAATTAAAAAAAAACCCTCGACTTAAAATTAAATTCACAAACTTTTAATATTTTCTGAATCAAGGTCCCTAGCTGCTTAATAGAAGGGGCTTAAGAAGAAAAAAAAAATCTAAAAAAGTTTCAAGCTTAAAAGTTTGTTAATTTTTTTAAATATATTTATTTTATGGTAGATTTCCGTTAACCAATTAATTAGTCAGAGAGTCTATGCGTCACTAACTTTTAATTGTTTTTTACTGTAATTCTAACTAGAACTAACTGGAAGTGCAAAAACCACTTGCACATGCCTCGAACGTAGGTCTACTGATAATCACCTGCTCTGTCTGTATATAGTTCAGAGTAGGCTTTCATAACGAGGCCACTTGACTTGAGCTGACCTGTCGTGCGGCTTGGCAATGTGCAAACGAAAATGCCGCAACAGCAAATGTAACTGAAAATAAGTGTGCACAGTTAAGTACATACACATGAGATAAGATATATGATACATATATAAATATTTATAAATTACAAAACCATTGTGTGGTATTGGGTTAAAAGAAAATGCATGGAAATGCTTGCGCACTCAATTTGTTGCGTCAATACGGGTCAGCTGTATATTTAAAAAGTAAAATGAATATCAGAAAAGCAGGAAAAAAAGTAGGGACAATTTTCGGACAACTTTAAGTTATACTTTAGGTTATACCTTAAGTTATATTTAAGTTATACTTTATGCTATGCAGGCAGAACACTGAGTAAAACAGAATCCAACAGCTGGCCAGAGCTGATATACATACTTTCCTCACTCAACCGATTGAAAGACTTCAGCTAATACAATCTAGAAACAACTAAACATCTCATATTGCTGTCAATCTGAAATGTCTAATTCCAGAACCCTCTGACTCATGCTTCCAAATGAAGTTAAGTGATGACTTCAGCTTTATTATTTTTAAATTTCTCCGCCTTAAAAAGGTTATTTGCTTTGATTTTCGACACTTTTTAAGTAGTTAACTATATATTCGAGTCGTTCCAGTAGTGTGAAATATGACGTTTGATGAACTCAAAGAACCACTAGATCCGTATCGAAAGGAGTTCTGTCTGGTCAATGTTTTTCTCAAAGTTTCGTCTTCGTGACATAAGGAATTCTTATTCCGAAGTGTCCTTTGGACACACAAACGGATTTGAATCATTATCACCGACTAAGGTACTGAATTATGTCAAGAGCTTTCACAAATTGATCACCACCAAAAAATGTTTAACTGCACGAGATCTTGTCTATATAAAGTTAATGACTATGGTGGCTTTCATCTATCGTAAAGTCGGGAAAGTAGCAAAAAAAAAAAAAGCTCAAACTATGATTTCTAAGACTTGTTCACTACTCAGCTGAACCCAGTTAAAATTTCCTATCTCTTTTTTCAACACAAACTTTGTCTAAAGTTGTTGTTGATATCAGTAAAAGAAGGAGAGTATTTTTTGCATATTTTGATGGACAACAGCAAAGTTTTTGTGCTTATTGTTTAATAAGGAAGTCGACGGCGAATATTTATATCCCTCTCGTTAGCCAACTCCGTTGAGATATAATATAGACATCTTTGGTAGATTGACATTCGAATGTTTCTTTCCTTACCTTTGCTATTCTTTCCATTTGTTTTTTCCTCTTCTCTCCTCTTCTTTCCTTTCCGTTTCGTTTCATTCCTTTTCTTCTTTTCTTTTCTTTTCTTTTCTTTTCTTTTCTTTTCTTTTCTTTTCTTTTCTTTTCTTTTCTTTTCTTTTCTTTTCTTTTCTTTTCTTTTCTTTTCTTTTCTTTTCTTTTCTTTTCTTTTCTTTTCTTTTCTTTTCTTTCTTTCTTTTCTTTTCTTTTCTTTTCTTTTCTGTTCTTTTCATTTCTTTTCTTTCCTTTTCTTTTCCTTTTCTTTTCTTTTCTTTTCTTTACCTCCTTTTTTTCTTTCCTTTCCTTTCCTTACCATACCTTTCCTTTTCTTTCTTTTCTTCACAATACCTTTCCTTTTCTTTCTTTTCCTTTCCTTTTCTTTCCCAACCTTGCCTTTCTTTTCCTTTCCTTTTCTTTCCAGTCAGTTACTCAGTTGTTTTAGGATTCAAAGCGATGAACTTTAAAAAATCTGGTGCTAATTTTAGGACGAGATTTCATACAAGAAATTCAAATTTCCAATGGGTTTAGCTCCGGCTGTGGACATGCGGAACACAGATACTTATTTCTGTTCTTCAGCAGGACTGTAGGTCCTGCAGGTTCTTTGTACTCGAATTTCATTCTTAATCGGCTCAAGTTTTTGCTACTATCTATCATACATATTTATGTGGGCATGAGATTCATTGTAATACAGTACTGTTTCTGTTTAACTTCGACTGCGTTTTGGAAAATTTACTCAGAGCTTTTGAGTTTTGTCTTAAGTGGGTTTCGAACTGATAAGATCGTTAGTCGCTCATCCAGTGACGTTCACTTAACAAAAAGTGCTGGCCACTTCAGTCCGGTCAACGTGTTTATAATTCAACAGACGCATGTTTAAGTGACCTCATTCACCAGTCACAAAGGCGAACTCGTTAACTGACACTGCACCCAGATCTATATTTGTGCTATGAGTATAAACTTGACAGCAACGAGAACAATGAATCATTTGAGTGGGTCAAGCGCTTTTTACCGCTACTCACGCGCTATACATGCACATACATATGCATATTTATTTATACAACTGCTGGCTGGCCAACCCACAAGCCACACAGCGCGCTTCCTCATTGCATTCAATGCTGCTCAACTGACCGTGCTGCATGCATTGCCGTGGCTTCTGGTGTGGTCACGTTTTCGACGCGTATACTGCCTTCAGCCGGTGAGCGCATGAGACTGACACATTTTTATTGCTTATTTACTCACACTGACGACGCTTTTCTTATTTGCGAACGGGTCTGTGCACAATCTGAGCTGTTGTTGTTGTTGTAGTTGTTGCGCATACCGAAGTGCGCCACCGCTTGCTTCCGATTATCAACAGCAATATTGCTAATTAAATGCAACGCTGCGTAGCATCGCACGTAACTGTAAGATTTAACGCTGTGCTGTGACCCATTTTCCGGAATTAACTCGTGTGCCGTGGCGCATGTACGTATATATAGATAAATATGTATATGTATATACAACAGGCGTTTGTGTGTTTTGTGTGCTTTAATTGTGGCTGCGTGAAATGCTGGGCGTTGGTTGACAACACGTGATCCACTGGGTAGGCAAAGCCAATTTACATTGCTTTTATTACAATTCGGTTTTTTTTTAGCAATAAAATTTCCATTAATTTTATGAGCGGTTTGATTAAAATTTGCCTAATTAAATTTATTATTAAATTTATTTGCTTAGTGATTTTATGGTAATTTTTTTATTAGGCTTTTATGTATACTTATATATTGTTAATTTTATAATTGCTTTGATATTTTCAATTTATTTAACAAATTTCTTCGTGATAAGCGGTCAATTATACATACCTATTAAGGCGAGACTGAACTTATCACTACCAATAATTTATTGAAAACACACGTCGACTTGAAAACATCGCCCGTCCCGAGAATATTTTAATATTTTCCGATGTGACATGCCATATTTCATTTTAGGCTTTTAAGCATTTCCTTATAGCAAGAGCTCCGATTCTTCTTCGCTACTGGTCGAATTATACATTTGCCTTTTGGAAGAAGAGTTGTCCCTAGAGACCACATTTTAATATTAAAATATTCAATAAAATCCGTTTCTGTAGCACCGTAGAGAGAAAGCTGAAGCGCGGCGAGTTTTACTCGTAGCATGTGGACTCTTCTGATCTATCAATTGTTGGAAAAAAATTCTGCAAATATTGTTACAGGGTACCGAGACCTCCTGAGAGCTCCGATCGCAGGAAGAATTGTCCTCGATCTCCACCCTTTCTCATTCAATAGCATTTCGATTGCGTAGTACTTAATTTTGAGAGCATTTGCCCATATCTTTTATGTTGCTTAGGTTACATTGATCTCTATCGATAATGTCTAATCGAATAAATTGGTATACTTTGATAATTCCGACTATTTCAGTTATATTAGCGACGGCGCTTTTTTGACTTCAGAAGAGATAATTATTTGTCCGCTGCTCGGTCGAAACTAATGGAGAATGGTCGTTGTATTACTAGGTTTAAAGAGTTTCAGTCTCGTTATGGAGCCTAGCTCGGCCTGGCCTACCATAGTGAAACAGATTTTCTTTTTCGTTTTTTATTCAACATAGTTCTTGTTATAGCGATCCTCTAATTTTTCGGTATCATTTCTATAGTATGATTTGTCATTTGCTTGAAAATAGGCTTCAGTTTCGGCGATCAATTCTTCACTCTACGAACATTTTTTATCACCGAGCATTCTTTTGAGATCTGAGAACAGGAAATAGGCGGTGAGGGTCACATCTGGAGAATACGGTGGATGCGGAAGAAATTCAACAGTCCAATTAATGGATTTTGGCCATAGTTTTCACTGACTGGTGATACGATGCATTTCTTTCCATTTTATCACTTCGTCTTGTTGCCCACCAGTTGGTAATAGCTCCTGATAGAACTTTGTCCGTTATTTATTAATATTTTGTCACACATATTTTCTAACAATTAACTGCTTTCAGAGCTCTTTACACCTTCTTCAACTAATAAGCTCCCTCACTTTCTTCTACTTTCAGTGGCAGGCGGACGCACCTCATCCACACTGCGCGTACGTGGCCCAAGCGATGACAGTGCAGCCGACAAATCCTACACAGAACCGTTACGCGGTGAACGGTTGCATATGGAGGACGAGGAGGATGAACACGAATTATCTGAGAACTTTGTCTCTTCATCCACCATGGGACCGGAATTGGTGCGCGCAATAATCGACGAACATATGGAGCTGGACAATGACACACTCGATGAAGAAGACTGCGAAGTACATTCCATAACAAGTGGTGCGCGCTTTCATAATGATATTGCCGATATTGATATAAATGCCGTCACCAACAGCAACAGCAATAACAACAACCACAGCAGCCAAGCACGACAAATGCTGCATTGCACCGTTAAAACAGTATTCCCAGCACCAGCGCTGAACGACAAACAATTGCTGGCAACACACACAACGAATTTGAGCGCCAACAATTGCAACAACAACAGTCACAAGCGTCTGTACGGCAGCGATGAAGAGGACACCGACTCCGACACATATTCCAGCATGTGTGAGATCAAGAAAACCGAAGGTCTGCTATCGATAGCGTTGAAGACGATCAAACTGGTGAAACGTAATCAGTTGTTGCAACGACGTCTGGCGCAGCTGCAGGTCGAGACATCGGAATTCATACAATCGGTAATGGCAAATCCGGAGAATCGACACATACGCGGTAATATGAATTCGCCGGCAACAACAATATCGTCAACACCGTCATCACCTTCATTGCCTTCGCCTTCAACCGAATCATCGCTAACACCGTTACAATCGCCAACAACAACAACAACAATGCGGCAGAGTCAAAATGCCGCGGAGGCCTAAAATGTTGTCTGGACTGGAGATAGCCTAAGCATAGTTTTACTGTAGCGAGCAGCATGTTGCTGGCGCTTGGCAACATGTTGCACAAACACTAAAATGTAGCTTAGACTGGAGATAGCCTAAGCGTAGTTTTATTGTAGCGAGCAGCATGTTGCTGGCGCTTGGCAACATGCTGCCCACACACTTCAATGTTGCGAAGCACAATTCAACTAACATTTATACATAGGTATCCACACACATATACGCATATATACAAGTACATCATTTGAGTGCTTTGCTTTTGCGCGGCGTGTTTTTGTTTTTGGTTTTTTTTTTATGTTGGCAGTCAGCCGAGCTGCTTGCATTGCATACTTGCAGGCGTACCTCAATTCTATTTCAAAATGTGATAAATCAGCAAAAACAATGCAAGCACACCACAGCGTAGCCGCCTTTTATAAATACTATAAAAAAAATCAAATCATATATGTACACGCATAGACATACACATAGACGTATATAATATGATAATATATAATATAAACAGTAAATTTATGTATATAAAATAGTTAAAAATATGCTACAACTATATACTATACACACATATATATTAAATATTAACAAAGCAAAGTCAAAAAAAAAAAACCAACAACAACAGTAACAAAAATAATACAACAAATATTTAAACACAGTGAAACTACTCATTTTCTAGCATTAAAGTATGTAACTAGTCACAACATACATACAGCTGCAGTAGCGCTGCAGGCGATCAAAGCACACAGCATACATACATACAAACATATTTAGCAAAACAGTTAGCATTGTAGTGATCTCAGACGAAAGTTTTTCTGCGCGTTTAAAACTGAAAAATGAAAAACTCAAAAAAAACTCAACAAAAAAAATAAAATTTCTCTAACAATCATTCAAAGCGCTATAACACATTTGTTGGCCACATTACTCCCATTACGCATTGAAATTAAACTTTGAATAAACAATTTCAAAGTTTTTAAATATTTAAAAAAATTAAAAATCTAAAAAATATTAGTGAATTTTGAAAACAAACACTGCTCACACAAAGAGCACATTTTCTGCTTACAATATTATATAAACATATATTTTAATGCATTTTCGCCTTAATATTAATGCTTTTTGTACGGGAAACCTTTGCTGCTCCTAAAAATATGCCAAATATTTCTAAGCTTAGTAACGTAGCGTCTAGCTTGGCTTCTAGCTCTGTTCAAAATCAATTGCGTTTTTTGTTATTGTTGCTTTTCATGCCAACAGGCTTTTGTAGCACTGAACAACTATAGTATTTTAACTGGTTATCGTATATGTAGCGCGTAATAAATTCGTATTTATAATTTCTATATAGAAAATGTACTGATTGATAACTAAAAGTTTAACATTTTATTGTGCGTAGTGAATAAAATGTGAGCATAGTTTGTAAATGGTAGTGAGACCTTGAAAATTTAACATAAGAAATGCTAAGTAGTAGCCTCAGCAAGTAAGAAATGTAATGCTTGTCAGATCATATTTTGAAATATTTTTATTTTATATATTAAATTTATGGAGAATTATGGAGCTAAAAATTAAAATAATTTTTTTAAAGAAAAAAAATAAATAAATAAATAAATCAAAATAAAAAATATTATTTTAATATTGCCTAAAAATTATATAAATGAGTAAAAAATCGAGCATAAAAATTAAAAATATTATTTAAATATTGTCAAAAATTATATAAATTAGTAAATGTATCGAAATTTTTTTAAAAATCAAAATAAAAATTTAAAATCAGAAATTTTATTTGTATGAAAAAGTTAACTAAATCAGCCAAATGTATGACAAGTTGTGGATTTTGAACTGTCTTATGCCAAAATTAAAATATGAAATGTCTTAGATTTCTGGAAATAAAAAAAAACAATTATTTAGTAATTCTAATATTTGTGCCGCTAATAATTTATAAAAAAAAATAAAATTAGTTTTTGTTTTAAAAATTAAGAAAATTAAGAAATTGATTTGTTACAAATTTTTAGCACATAAAATTTTATGCTTGATACAAATAATAAATAATAATCATTTTGTAGATTAATTAAAAGAAATTTTATTTTGAAATTAAAAAAACAACACTATTTATTATAGTTTTAAACAAACCTTCATTGAAATTACAAATAAATTAGTTAATAATTTGAGCATAAAAAATTTTAAAAATAATATGAATTAAAATTAATCATTTATTAAAAAAATATATTTTTGTTGAAAATTAATTAACAATTGTTATAAATTAAATTTTAATAATTTTTTAAAAAGCAAATATTTTAAGCAAAAAAAATAATATATAGTAAATGATTAAAATTTAATTTATAATAATTTTTAATTAATTTTCATTAATTAATAACTTATATTAAATTTAAATAATTTATATTAATTTTAATATATGTATATATGTATTTGCTGCAAATTAATTTTTTCTACTAATAATTTTATTCCTCTTAAAATAATTTGTAGTTTCAGATCAATTATTTTAATTTTATTGAAGTTATTTAAAATTTCATTGGTAATAATTTTATTTTTCTTGAAATTATTTGTAATTATAGATCAATTTTTTTAATTCCTTGCAATTATTTAATAATTCTGCACTAATTATTTTAATTTTCTTGAAATTATTTAATATTTTTTTGCTAATAATTTTGATTTTTTTTTAAATTATTTGTAGTTTCAGATCAATTCTTTTATTTGAAATTATTCACTAATTTTATTTAAGTTTTTTTTTAATTTATTTGTAACTTTAGATAAATTTTTTTAAAATTTTCATTAAATTCTTTAATATTTTTTTTACTAATTATTTTAATTTTCTTAGTAGTATTAATAATTTTATATCAATTATTTTAGTTTTCTTTAAACTATTTTTATAAAGAACTCATTTAAAGCAATTGTTTTTGCAGTTAATTAAATTAATTTTTGAAATTAATAATAAATATTTTTTTTGTTACAAAAAATATACAAAGATCTGTATAATTTTTTTTGTTTCGATTTTGAAGAGAATAAAATCATTAATAATATTACAAATTTAATTTCCATTTTAAGCTGATTAAATTTAACTTTTTTTGCAAATGAATTCAATTAATTAAATTTTTGAAATTCTGAAGACAGTGATTTTGCAATTTAAAATTTTTATTTGCCTGAAAATTAAATTATAATGATATAAAATTAAAATTTAATTAAATATTTAATATAAAATTTATTGTTTTTTTTTATTAACGAAACTAAATTAAAATTTATATTAAAAATTTAATACCAAAATTATCATTTTTTGCCAAAAAAAGTTTTATTTGTCTGAAAACTAAATTAAATTTCAAATTTAAATTAGGTATTCAAATTACATTAATTTTTTTCCCACTGAATTTATTAATTTTTATTTTTTAATGGAATAAATAAATAAAAGAAAAATTTAAATTAAATATTTAACAACATATGAGTTTGAAATTAAAATTTTATTATTCGATTGATTTAAGTTGAGTTATAAAAACAGTTTAAACATGGCTATAACCGCGTAAGCAGTTTCTACGCGAGTAAAGAATAAAAACAGTTTAAAATTAATAATATTTTCAAAAACAAAAAAATAAATAAAATAATTATATATGAAAATATTTTATTTTTCCATTCATATAAAAATAAATATTTAAAAAATTACAAAATAAGCCTCAGATTAAAAAACTTCTTTATTATATTTTTTAGAAAATAAATTAATGTTTAAACAAAATAAAATTGAATATAAATTAAAATTTGTTTATAAGATTGTTGATTATCCGTTTAGTGCAAAATGTGAGTATTTAGAATATTTTAAGTATGTTAAAACACACACACACACACAAAAATCAATCTTTAAAAATACATACATATAAATATTTAAGTTTATAAAAAAAACATTAAATAATAAAAACTCATCTTTTTGGACTTCTTTAGTTAAGTGCTCTATATATGTATGTACTAAGTTTTATTCATTTAAATTAAATAAACTTTATTAAAAAAAACTGCATGAGAAATTTAAGATTGATTGTGTATTAAGGCTAACGCTAGAAGAAAAAAATAAGCACTGTACAAAATAATGATTTCGACTTATAAAACACTTCATTATAATTAAAAAAGAAGTCAAAAGAAAAAAAAATAAACAAAAAAATTTTCGTCAAAATTTAAGAAAGATTATTACACAGAACTGAGTTACAAATTTATTTCAAATTAAATTTTGTGAAAAACTTAATTTATTGCTTTTAAGAAAATTTGACTTAAGAAAATGATTTAACAACAATTTATTGTAGTTACGATATGAATTTTTTAAACCAAAAAGAATTTTTTGTAAAACTTTGAAAATAATCACATACAAATTCTTCGTTAATCTTTCTTTAATATGGAATGGGTTCAAAAACTATTTTTTATTTAATACAAAGAAAAAATTTATTTTTTTTTAAGAAGAAAACAAAATAGAAAAAGAAAAATATTTATACTTTTTTTATTTTCTACTTTATTATTATATTTTTATATTTCCTATATTGCTAAAAGGCAAAACTTGTTAATCAACATGAAACTCATTTTTTATAGTTTATTTTGTATTTTTATATTTCTATTTTGATTCAGCATTTTTTGCTTTTTAACAAAATAGAATGTAAAAACATAAAATTAAAAAATAGAAAATAAAAATTATAAATATTTTCATTTATATATTTATTTAAAAAATTTCTTCAAACTTTTATTAAAGTTTAAAAAATTATCGCATTGTTTGTATTATGCTTATTTCATAAGAAGATACTAAAATTTGCAACAATTTGCATAATTAAAAAATTTACAACAACTCTGCAAATACAACAGCACATTTCAATTTCATTTGTAAACAAACAATTTTAGCTTTGACATTAAATAATTTGTTTAAAATTTCATTAATTATTGTAACAATAACCTAACTGCGTTTATATAAACACTAAGTTTAATAAGTAATTAAGTAAAAATAAATTTTCAGAAATTATTACTTTCTTGTTCTAAAATATTTGGTTTAAGTATTACTTTTAGGCTTGAAAATTATTTACTTTTATTTAATAAAATTGTATTTTGAAAAAAAAAACCATCATGACATTTAATATTATTTTTTGTAGACGATCATGCTTTTTGGGTAATTTTTTTAATGCATTCTTTTTAATTAAATATTTTCTAATTTAGTTTTATTTAGTTTTTTTGTAATATATTTTTTAACTAAATTTTTTTATAATATATATATTTTTTAAATTTCATTATTTTATTTTTTTATTTAATTTTTTTTTTAATACATATATATATTTTTAATTTCATTATTTTATTTTTTTTCAATTTTATTTTTTTTTAAATTTATTTTATTTAATTGTTTTTAATTTAATTTTTTAGTTTTAATTTTTGTTTAGTTTTTTCCTAATTTAATTGTTTTTAAATTAAAACTTTAAAATTTAATTGTTTTTAGCTTAAACCTAATTTCTTAAGTTAATTTTTTTGTAACTAAATTTTTTATAATGTATTTAATTTTGCTACTTAAATTTTTTAAAATTATTTTATCTTAATTTAGTAAATTTCAATTCAATTTTTTGGTAATTTTGATTGTTTTTTAAATTAATTTTGTTTTAATTTTAATTTTTTTTAATTTTTTTTTATAATAAATTATTTTCATTAAATTTTTTTATAATTTTTTAATTTATTGTTTCTATATATTTTATCTTTCAATTAATTTTGTTATGTTAATTAAAAAAAAATTTATATCAACAATTTTTTAGTTATTTTTGTAATTTAATTATTTTTTAATTAAAGTTTATCAAATACATTTTTTTGAAATGCTTTTTATAATTATATTTTTTTAATTAAGTTTTTTTAACTTACACTGTTAATTACATTTTCATAATTTAAAATTTTTTATATGTAATTTTTCAATTAAATTTTTGAAGCAATACTTCAAACAAAATTCAACATGCTTTGTTTAACTAAAGCGGCGCATATTCATATTATATAATATTATATTTTTTGGTTGGTAAAATTTATATACTTATGTACACATTTTGACTAAAACGCACCCGGAAATTGTAATTAAATTCACCGGCTAAATGATATTTCAAAAACTGTATCCTCCTGTAACTCTCCTTAATTACTATGCCAACTACGGACCGCGATCTGTCAACCAGTTTGTTTACAACAGCAGCTTACGCACACTTCAGTAGTGTGTTGCGATTTTTCACTGGATAAAAATATTGAACAAAAAATTTGTCTCAAATTTTGTATTTCTAACCAAATTTCGTGTGCGAATATTGGAAAAGGCTTACTGTGATTCAAAACATGAGCCTTCGGGTGGTCAATGCCTTCAAAGACGGTCGAGAGATCGTTGAAGACATTCCTCGTTCTGGACGATCTTCGACCTATTCAACTGATGAAAATATAAAAAAAATCGCCGAAATGGGATCACTGCAGTATATAGCTCAGTGAGTATGGCAGCTATGTATGTATATACTACCACCGGACTACGTTCAGTATTCAAGTACTTGTAAGAAACACTTTTTTAATTCAAGGCGTTGTATTCGTTAAAGTAATGTTAAATCTAGTTATTAATCGAAGTAACAATCAAATTATAATTTTTTGACAAAATGCCGCCATTTTTGTTTCTCAAAAAAGAAAAAAATTGATTTTTTGACCAAAATTTCAGCTTTAAATTGTTTACAAATAAAAAAGTATTAAGGAGAAAAAATCTTCGATCTAAACAATATACAAGTATTTAGGAAGGTCGTGTTAAAATTTGAGATTAATCGGTTTAGACGTTTTTGAGTAATGTTGGACACTGACTTTGAAAACACCATTTTGAAAAAACACGTTTAAAGCTCGGCTTTGTATATTCAAGCACTCTGAACTACCTTTTCCCATTTAAGTATAACTTCGAAAATATTCACCGGAACAATATGAATTTTTCTGTGTGTATTCTTAAATACATATATATATGTATGTAAATTAAGAAAAAAAATACAAAAATAATTTTTTTTTTTAATTTAATTATATAAAGAATCCCTTAAAGAAAAGGTCTCACCAAATTTGGCATGTGTTATTGCCTAAGGCAACGATGTAATCTCCGAAGAACTTGTTCAGATCGGTTCACCACAGCTTATGGCTGCAACTCAAATTTAACGTTCGAAATCAAGTTCTTGTATGGACAACTTTTTCATTCCAGATATCTCCTCAAAATTTGGTATAGATTATTATCTGAGGTAAAGCTACAATCTCCGAACAAAATTTTCAGACTGGACTTCTATAGGCTACAGTTGATTTAACGAATATACATTTTTTGTTATACTCTACTTTATGTAAGTTTTTAATAAATGAAAATATATTTTATTATATTTTTCTTTTTGCAGCATTTGCAATAATTTTTTCTTATTCTTTTAAAAAATATTTGCTAGTAATTAAAAACGTTTATGTGTAGATTTTATTTCAACTTAACCATTTTATAAATAGTTTCTTCCAATAACTCACTGGCATTTTCGCAGCCCTAAAAAATCAAAAAAAACAAAAAAAAAAAAAAGTAATAATAAGAGAGAAATAAACTAAATTATTAAGCAATTTCTCGATAAGTAACATTTTTGAAACAACTATGCACTTATGCAAAAAAATCGTATAATTTTGTTATTGTAAAACAAAACAAATATATAAAAAGCTAAATTATATTGCAATTGGCATAAATATTAACTATTTGTACGTAATATTTTAAATTCGTTTTCCTTGTATACATCTTTTGATAAAATAACATATGTACATTAACTATATTCATATATATTTATATATCCGCGTGTACTATTTATATTCGTATAATATAAAATAATTTTTATAAAATATTTCTTATTATAAAATGTATTTGTAATTGTCCTTTTTATAGCTGCAAGTGTTGGCAAGCCAGCGGTGTTCGAAATGAGTGCGCAGAAAATGCTTTGTCAGAACTTTATATTAACAAAAAATTATAAGATATATAGTACATACATATACACTTGTTCATATGTAAAATATACCAATGCATACATACAAACATATGTATGTATGTGTGCTAAAGCATATGCGCCATACATTTCAACTTTTACGAAAAGCAATTTCACAATAAAACACTAAGAATAAAATACCAATTAACTAAGTTAATATATTCTTAATTACATACATACATATTATATACTTATACAGATATATATCGTATTGTAGGAGTTGTACGAAATAAGTTTCGAAATATAAATAAATATTTGAAAAAAAAAAACAACTTAGAGACTCTTTCATAACTTAAAAATTGGGGTGTCCCCTAAAAAGTTCATCAGTAGTACAATAATTCCAGTTTTTTTTTTGTTTGAGATTAAGATAGATCAACAAAAGATACCATAACTAACCGCTATCTTCAATCCTTCA
>JBAWJQ010005625.1:0-51804 GCA_037783105.1 Bactrocera zonata | reverse complement strand
GAAAATTATATCACCCTCAAAATAGGCCGAAATGTTTATAAACCCATGTCTCCTCACCAGTAATGACGTCTTTGATGACAGTGGGGTTCTTAAAATATGTTGAGTCGATCCATAGAGATGTGGAATTCCTCTGCTATCTCCCTGGTGAAAAGAGGACAATTTTCAAACAATATTTCTTATACTTTTTGATGTTATTGTCACTATAATAGAGGTAGATGAATGACTCGTACGATGCAAGTTTCCTTGACTTCGCGCCTTTCACTGAATGCTTTATGCCACTCTAAAACTTGTGTTCGCGATAAAGTAGACTCACTGATGCAATATTATCAACTATTACTTAGTGGTGATTTCATTGGAAACACAAAATTTCAAGCAAATCCGCTGTTCAATGTTTTTCTATGATAAAAATCATCACACAAACTTTTCGTGTCACACTAATTGATCTACGATCTGTTGATTCGGTTTGCGCATGCAGTTTAAGTGGACGAGTTCCGGCTATATTTGTTCATTTGGTATGTTTATTTCTAAACGAATATAGGAATTGTTAGTTTTGTTAAAAGCTGTTTTCCTATACTCGTTTATCCGAGAAAGCCTGAGACTAACCAACTGTTTGGTCACATTTGGATATTTCTTTATTCTATCGTCTTAACCATGGATGTACTTTGTTAGTCGATTGGACCAATCATCGTGTTTTGTAAACAGCAGTAAAATAACGATGCCCGTCCAGGGTTAAAGGAAAACAATTTTTTTTATTGAACATAGATGCCATCGAGGGTCATACACAGCGATATTCGAATTATTAGGTTGTCAAAAAAATCTTGAGGTATTTTCGCTAGTTGGCGCTGAAAGCGCGTAGTTCTAGTTTTATTCGTCGCATCGGGTCATGCTATACCTTTTTGGAAAGCTCATTTCACGCGCTAACACGTGTTTGATTGATTGTCGTTTCTTTTAAGTCGTTCGTGAGTTATAGCACAACGATGGTTTCAACGTTTTCGTTCTGGTGTAGAGGTGGTCGAAGATGCGCCATGCTCCGGAAGACCTGTCGTCGAAAATTGCGATAAAAGCGCTGAATTGGTCGAAAGAGACCGGCATAGTAGTCATCAAACCGTTATGAACCATTTGAAGAAGCTTGGAGACACTAAGAAGCTCGATGAATGGGTGCCACACGAATTGATTCAATAAAAATGCCGCAAGACTTTTTTGACAACCTATTATATAACTATAAGATTGGTTTTTCGTTTCAAAAAAGCACTAAGACTGAGTCCTTTAGTGCCGGTCATTTCCTTTCTATTCTCTTGAGGTCTGAGTTCAGGAAAAAGTCGCTAGGAGCTAGATCTGAATTCCACGGTTGATGAAATTTCGCCACCGTGTTCAGAGATTTGTAAGATGTTAAATCTGTTGATTGTGAGCTGTCACGGCTTCGCCTTTGTGCAAATCTTTCGCATATCTAAATATTTTTTGAGGATATATTCAACACGTGATATCGTTGATGACGTTGATATCTTCAAAATATCATAACAATAGTTTTTTTTTAATATACAAATTTATCTTAATAAATGCTTTTTAAATACCAAGATCTAACTATAAACCATAAGCATTAATTTATAGCGACTCACTCTTATAGAAACAGTACGAGTTTTAAAAAATTTTCCCTTAAAAAATCGACTTTAGCTTAAAATTTTACAGAAAAAAATTCATACAGTCACAAATTATACCAGAATTTGGAGTCTTAGTATTGATTCAGAACATTTCGAAAATTATGTATTCGGCACTTTTTAGCTTTCTATATTTGGAAAATGGTGTAAGCGCTTGCTTTTCTATATTAATTTGATTACGCAAGCTTATGTGCTTTATACCAGTGGTTGGTTCGTTTTAGCAAAGCAACTTTTTATGCCAGTTTATGTGTTTTTATACCAGTTGCTTGTTCGATTTACCACTCTCTAAGTTTCGGTGAATTTCAAGACAACTTTTCTCTCTTGTCACTTTATTTATTCTGAAGAATTTTTTAAAAATATTGTCATTGCCAATTACTTCACCCTGTTAACACCGCGTAGGGTTTCAGTTTCAAAATTTGAAAAGTATCGCAATTACATGGTATTATTGACGTATCCAATCGTTGTTCATTTGCGGTCATATGCAAATATTCGCGAAGCAACCAGAAATGCTACACTTGCGATCTTTAAATGGAACTGCATATTAATTATAAAAGAACACTGAATAAATAAGTGCAAATATTACATGCAAATAGATATAGACGTATATTTATATAGTATATAGAAATGCAAATATAGATATACATATATACAATATACTATATACATATATTTACATGTCGAGAGTAAAAAAAAATATAATTTGCGGCTTGTTTGTGGTGAAGCTTGCGGTGCTGTCGGAATAAGGCGCACATCACATATATTGGTACATATCTACACACATACATATGTATGTTCATTTGTACATCTACGAAAAGCTAATTGACACTTGGAAACAGAAGATCAATTCGAGCATTGAATTGTTTTTCACAAAAATACCAAATGAAATGAGTGTAAACTCTTACTCAAGCACTTTGCTATACACTCGTCCATTTGTTGTTGCTTTATGACTGCCCGCGCTTGTGGTGCTGATGATAAAACGATATGTTGCAAGCAAATTAATTTCAACTCAGAAATAATAAAGCGACAGTAAGAAAAAAGTTGGCGTATTTATATCGAACCACATGCACACATATGTAAATATGTATGTATATATAGTTAAAATTATATGTATGTGAATTTGAAATGAACACAAAGTGCCCTAGTGACCAGTGATCACGCAAACGCCTCTCTGTTTTTAATTAAAAATGATATAAATGCTCCTATGTATGTTAATATATCTGTATATTTATATGTGTGTGCATGTGTGAAAGCACAAAAACAAGTTTGTTGTAATTACAACAAATTTACATGTAATTTATACTTTTTTGTTATTTATATTTCTATACTCATTTCTAACCAAACCATTTATAACTTTAGTAACCCAAATTAACCAAATCGTCATCGTTTGGGTTATTGTGTTCACCATCTCCCGGTGTTAAGCTTTCACTGCCATTCAGCAGGTTGGAGAAGTGTTCCCTCCATAATTTCAGTATGCCCTGTGCATCAGTCATTAGGTCACCTCTAGGGGTTCTAAAAGATTATGCTCCGATCTTGAAACCTTCTGCTATGTAGTTACCGCATCTTCTCGCACAACTTTCGAGCATTACCCCTATCGGCCAGCTTGTCAAGTTCTTCGTACTTCCGCATTTCGAGCTCTCTCTTTTTTTTTTGTCTGCAAATGCGACTCGAAGAGGGAATCTTCGGATCTCGATATCTAATCCATCATCCCGCAAGTGTTGTAGTCCATTGTAATGTTGCGAGGTAGGCAGTTTGTTTTCTCTCCACTGTGACACGGCATTCCTCATCGTACCAGCTGTTCTTTTTCCTTATCCGAAAACCAATCATTTGCAGATGTAAGTAAGGAGCTTGAAATGTCGTCTCACAGTTTCCTAAAACCGAGTTGCTGACGAGTGCTCTCAGAGAGCAGGACTGCAAGTCAAATAGAAAATCGTCTGTTGTGATGACAGCTTCTCGACGTCGAACATTCCTTGTGTTTGTTGACGTGCGTTTTTTTTTTTGCTGTATAGAGGCGGATACGTATTTTGTCTGCAACAAGATAGTGGTCCGGGTCAATGTTAAGAGCTCGGAGCATACGCACGTCGAAAATTCTGGAGACGTGTCTTTCCGTCTATCACAACATGAGCGATCTAGTTGGTGGCTTTTCGATCCGGAGACAGTCAGGTAGCTTGATGAATTTTTCTATGCTGGAATCTACTACTACAGATAAGCGTTTTTCGGCCTCCGGCAAAGTCGGTCAGCCTCGACCCTTTTGGGGATGTTTCATCATGGAGACTGAGTTTACCGACCGTTGTGTCACATATTCCTTTTTTTGTCCATCCTGGTGTTAAAGTCGCTTAGCGCGATTTCCACAACATGGCGGAAGCTGCTCTCATAGGTTCGCTCCAAACGCTCAAAGAAAACATCTTTGGTCACATCGTCCTTTTTTTCCGTCGGGCGTGGGCGCGAATCAGCGATATGTTGAAGGATTTTGATGCGGATTGTGGCTAGACGTTCAGCCATCGGGCTGAATGCCAGTACTAAGCGACCAGGTTTCTTCTCCACCACGAATAACACACCGAATTTGCGCTCCTTTATATGACCACTGTAGTAAATGGACCTACTCGTCTCAGTCCTTGTCCTGTCCATCGCATTTCTTGGACGTCGGTGATTAGAGCCTGCCATAAGAACATATTCGTCTCGGTCCTTGTCCCGTCCATCGCCCTTCTTGGACGACGGTGATGTCAGCCTTTACTTTTACGAAGACATCAACCAGCTCGGCAGCGACACCATCCCAATTAATATACCGGACATTCCAGGTGCATGCTATAAAATCGTAATCCTTAATGTATTTCCCGTGGTCGTTATCAAAAGGGGGGTCTCTAGGCCTAGGCTGTTCTATCCTTTTCATTGGGGGTGTTTTTTTTACGTGGCGGGTCCCAAACTCAACGCACAACCCTGAGAAGAGATGACTCGCCTTACAACGGATGTTTTTTTAGATACTCAGAGGATACTTAGTTTAAGACCGGAAGTCATGAGCTGCTTAGAAGAAACAAAAAAATGAAAAAATATAGGTACTAAAGTAATAAAAAATGAAAAAAAAAAATAAAATTGGAATTACAGAAGATGAAAATTAGCAAATATTAATTGACGTAAACATATACAATTAACAAACAAATCTATAAATATAGGCATTAAGAGACTGTGCCACGTGCTCGGTCAATATTTAAAGCAAAACACTTTTAACAGGTCTTCTGAGCGGCTTTCCTGCATTTGCTTGCTGTAGTTAACAATTAACACTCTCGTGAAAATCAGCAAATATTTCGCGAACCTATATGTGTAGTACATTTACAGTTGCTTTTTGGTTGTTGTTAAATACTTTTACTAAAATTGTGCTCTTTCCTCACCCACACACACACTTACCTCTAACTCACGCTTATCGCTAAGCGATTAACGGCGATAGCATTCAGATTTGACTAATTGAAATTTAATTAACATAGAACTAATGTTTGGGGTGGCGCGAGGTGGGGATGTGTGTACATACCTCTTATATAATACATTCATATGACCATATTTAGTATGTGGAAAGTGGGTGTGCCCTTTGGCTCATCATATGACAGTGGTTACTTTTTAATGGATTTTGGATTTCGGTGCTATTTTTGGCAACAAAAACTTAGAAGCTGACAATTTCAATTATGAAGTTGTTATGGACTTTCCAAAATAGAATTAAGCCAAAAATAGATTGTAGATACATTATTTCACTCTTCATTGGGAGTGTGCCAGCTGTGGCTTTGCAGAGTGACACCTGCAGTATCAAGTCAAATAAATAAATAAAATATAGGAATTAATATCAATTGCTTGAAGAAAATGAATTTAATTGGAGATTTTGAGTTTCCTTGATCTTGATCCCTTCGTCGATTTCCATGAAGACCTCCAAAAATTCAAAATCCAAAAAAATGGTTTTGTTACTATAGATGGCGCTGAGTGCCATTCTACACATTGCACCTATTGACTTGGTAGGTGCTTGGTGGCGAAGCCGGTGCTCTCAAAAGTAGTCATGAAGTACATGCCCTCATCAGCAATTGATTAAAGCTTTTTTCCATTTTAGACTTGTATGCAAAGGTGAGCCTGCTAGCACCTTACCCCAATTTTGTTCGCAAACGAGTTCTCCGCTGTCCTCTTGTGTTCTAGAACTGAAGCTATTTACCTCCAATGAACTCGGCAAGCGTTGGATCAAAGCAAACCGTAAGATGTCGTCCGACCTATTCGCACTTAGCAAAGTCAAGCTCGCCACAATGGCATTTGTTCTGACCGGACACTGTCCAATTAGGTGCACAAGCGATGTGACTAAATATTTTGTCGGTCACTCTTTGCCAAAGCTGTATGGAAGAAGGCACGATGGAATGTTCTGCTTAGTCATTTTCTCCTCTTGACTGAGATTGACTGAGATTGAAATATCTCGGTAGGCACACATTTGGAGAACCTAGCGAAGTGTTAGAAACTCATGTTAACATCTTAATAAATTTCTGATGAGCTTAAAACGCTTGGTTGATCTACATATAAGGTGATATACTTTAAGGAGTCTTTTGGTTTTAGGGACGACTATCTGTTCAAGTGAGATCCATAGATTTTGAATCAACTATATGATCTAACCTAACCTATAGTTATATATAGTTGTGATCGGAGAACTAGTCTAAGTTTTGATTTTGGACAAAAAGGCGGCTTCCTTAATAAATCGTATTTTCTTTAACAAATTTGCATTTTCACAATTTGAATTAGAGCCAAAGAAATCGTGGGTATCGTTTTGAAAAATATAGTTTCGAGAAAAACGCGTTTAAAGTTTCAGTTCCGGCCGAACCAGTCAGGAAATGAAAAAAATTAAATCAATAAGTTAACAAATTCTTCTAAATACGTTCATATCTCCAAGACGAGATACTCTTTTTGAAAAAAATTCAACTTTGTCGGGACGTCTCAAACAAGAAAGCGTCTCATATCCAAAATGTCCACCAAAATCATTCGAACGGACTCGTGAGAGATGTCGAGCTCTCTTGCATCTCTCTAACACTGCCTGACAATTTTCAAGTATCATGTCCTTCATTTTTTTTTTTAAATATTTTCATCAGTTGAAGAGGTCGGAGCTCGTCCAAAACGAGGCATGACATCAACGATCTCTCGACCGTCTTTGAAGGCCTTGTACTACTCGCAGGCATGTGTTTTTGATTAAAACTGAATCACCTTTTTCAATATTGTAATTTAATTACCATTTCCGCGTTCTTTTTCGTCTCAATCTATGGTCAAAAAATCAAATTTTCGAAATTCACAACTTGATGTACATAACTCCATATGAATGTGTATCGACACATATATACATACAAAATATTGAGTTCGATACATTTGATTTTATTCTGCGTGTATTTTTAAGCTCCGAATTTACGATCATCTATAAAAATTCATGTCAAGAAATACTTGAGAAAAAAAAAAAAAAAAAAAAAAAAAAAGCAGTTAATAAATGCTTGAGCAAGGTACGTGCCAAGTGTTGTTAAAATCCAGCGAACACCAACTTATAAACATACATACTTACGTATGCGGCCATAAAACCCATATAAATGTTTACAATACCTTGAAATTATCGAAAGAAAAACATTGTCGACGCCACAACTAAGTGAAATTATCGCAAAACCGCCAATTTAACTTTAGTTGATAACTAAAATTTGTACAACAATCGACATGTGACACTTGAGAAACACTCCAGATTCTACAACAGTTGCTAATTAACATGCCGACACACAAACATACAAATATATATACATGCATATGGGGTTCTTGGGTCTCTGCCCGCAGTGAGTTTTGAATGCCGGCGTCAAGCCACTAGACTCTTGAGAATTGCTGAAAATTTCTTTTTCGTCGACCACTTGTAATTGTTTGGCTACCAGAAATCACTCATAATACGCCCGACGACAGTCAACTGTACCAGGAATTGAGTGAAGCGTATCAAAAAGTCATAATTTTATTTAGAGCAATAACAGCAGATTACGTAATAGACTTTGTACACAGCGCTATTGTTGTCGCTTAATTATTGCTGCATGCACGCGCACATACATACATACACCCACAGCACTTGGAACAATGACAGTTGTACGCGTGCTAAAAGGAAAAACATTATAAAGTTTTGTAGAATAGTACAGAGAAGAGAGTGTGTAACTCTTGTTTTTCAATAAAATTATATGGGTGATTAAGTCCAAGTCTCAAGCGTTCAGGCGATAATAAATGCATATCAACATATACTATATAAATATATATATATAATATTATATCAACAGCTAGTAGTTATTGGAGCATTGCGTATGTATATAGTTGGGTTAAAGATAATATTTTTGTAAGAAGTAAATCCTTGATAATAAATTGTCAAGTTTCACAAAGTGGGATTTTCGTAATTTAAACTATTATTGACAACATATTTTTAATATTAATATACAATATTAATAAGAATAATGCTTGTTTAGTTCACTTGAAGATTAATATAACTTAAATCATTAATCATTGACAGAAATACCGAGCTTTCAAGTTTCTTAAGTTTTCTCTGAGTGATTGAAATCTTCTTTCCACTTGGAACACCTTTTAAAACAAAATTAATAGATAGTTTTCTAAATTGATTACGGGTTACACTGCGACTGTCATATTTTCATAGAAATGTTGTTGTTGTTGTAAAGGGTATCTAATCCTCGTTAGGATGGTAAGGATTAGATAAGTTGTCATCGAAGCCATCCAACGGTTCAGGAAACGTGCTGTTTCGACGGGGTTGGACCATAGGGAGAGAAGTGTCAGATGTATGGGGTCAGCAGGGCATGCAAAGAGGTGGTTAGCGTCATGCGGGGACTCGTTGCATGCTGGATATATGTATACTTGATATATTCGATTGTGGATAAGTAGGAACTAAACCTGCTACATTAGCCAGAATGAAGCTGGGAAGGCGTCACTCTCGATTCTCGCGGCGACCCGAGCTCCTGTTCTGCAATGAGTGGTGGTTTGACTCCAAGTACACCATTCAATGAGAGGGAGTCGGTGAAGGTGTTGATGGCTCCACCTTGGTCAGTGAATGTCTGAAGTTAGTTGCGTCCAAAGTCTGGTCGACGTATTGTGTTATGTCGTCGAAGTAGTTGAGGAAGGACCTCTTGATGCTTGTAGAAGTCGGTTCCGCTCCAAACAGTTGGCTGCAGAGACGATTTCTGCGAAAGCACCCCAGCAAAAACTGCTTGGACAGAAGTACAATAAACTCCTGTAACTGGGAGCATACGGGCCTCACTGTGAAAGTGTTCGATGGTAGACATCACGAGGCATCCTGTTGTAGACCGGAGTGCAGTGTTCTGACAAGACTGTAGCTTCCTCGTCTGCGTTTCACTGCATTCAGACAACCTTATTGGTGTGGCGAAGATACAAATCTTTATTATCGCCTTCAAAATAGGCTTCTTTTGAGCCAATGTAAGCAAGCCAGCACTTCATCAAATTTCAGATTATAAGCCTTGGCTGTCACAGTCTTCAGTGCTTTTAGCGAATATAAATTTTTTTTCGATTGCGGACCTTGTTTCGAATAACATTCGAGGATTGTTGGATAGTCTTGACGTCAGATTCATAAACCTACGTCTCGTCACCAGTCATGATGCGTTGTTAAGTGGGTATTCTAGTCTAGAAGCATGAATTTCATGTAATATTTAAAGTGTCGTAAAAAAAAGGCAACTAATATTTTTACTATCCATTTTTTATTAGTTATTTATTAATTTTTGAAGAGTACAAAAATAAAGTAAAAAATTTCAAAAATTATGAGCTGATGAAGTAGGGGGTCTCTAAAAATTTCCACTTGAACATTCCCATGATTTCAACCCTCCTAGTTATCTGAAACCAAAAACAAAAAAGATTATTAATCTAAAAAAATGTCGCAATGGTCGGAACTACGGAAAAGTGGGACACATTTTTTTCACAAAATGGCGACTGCCTGAAAAAAAAATTTTTTTTTTATCACTTTTTCGGACTATTTCGAATTTTTTAAAAATAATAAAAATAAAATTTTTGGGATGGGGCTAGTTCCAACCATAGTCATGCCTATAAAGAAGACTCTATAAAAATGTCAAGTAAATCGGTCCAGTAGAACCTGAGAAATCGTGGGCGCGTTTAAAGTTTCGCGTTCCGGCCGAACCAGTTTGGATGCCGGGTCAGAAAAATGCCTATATCTCCGAAAATAATTTGAATTTTGAAATATCCTCTTGTACACATATTCTTGAATAGTTAAACTTTGGAAATATAAAAAAAAATCGATTTTTTTTTTAAATTAAGATATCGATTTTTTTAAAATTAATTACTAGAAAACCCCCTTAAGCATCTGTGTTGCGACCTTTACTCGACGTTGGCTTTGTAAAAGATTCACTCCTTTCCGAATAAATCTAGTATTTTACCCTATTCGTACTCAAAACATTAACCAAAATGCTTTAAGTTGGTCCATAAGCGCTGTTGATACCATATTGAGATCAAAATTACGATGTAATCTAGAGAAAGTATTTTTTATCGATTTGGTGGATCAGAGACCCTATCAAATTCATATATAAATTATCAGCATGACTTTCTGAGTCGTTTTAACCATGGCCGTCTGTCTTCAGGTTTTGAGATATGAATCTGAAATTTCGCGCAAGTCCTTCCAAGTCCTTTTCTTCCTTAAATGCTGCTTATTTGTCGGAATGTCATACAAACTTAACGATCGGAATCAAGTGTTTGTATGGATTACTTTTTCATTTGATCAGATATATTCACGAATTTTGGCCAGTATCATTGCCTAAACCAATGGTGTAATCTTAGAAGAAAATGTTCAGATCAGATCACTATAGCTTAAAGCTACAAACTAAGCGATCAAAATTAAGTTTTTATCAAGAATATTTTATATTTTTGAGGGGTATTATAGTTTCGGGCCAAACGAAGTTAAGGGGGCATTTTTCAAACTAAGATAAAAAAAATGAAAAACATTTTTACTACCCATTTTTTTATATGTTTTTTATTGACACTTTAATAATATAAAAAATTGTAAAAAAAAAACACCAAAATTCATCGAGACTCGAGCCGGTGGGGTGGGGGCTTCAAAAAAAAAAAAACGGTGCGTTCTGGTTGACGTGATTTCAACCCATATAGAGATTTAAAACACAAAAACAAGAAGATTCTTCATTAGTAAGGATCGTTATCTTCAAAAAAAAAAATATATATACATATATATAAATAAAAAACAAAATGGCGTCGACTTGAAAAAAAAATTTTTTGACCCGATTTTTTCGACCTTTTTGAAGTTTTTAAAAATACTTGAAATCAAAATTTTTGAAAATTCAAGGCAGACACGAAAGAGCATTGTATAAAAAAGGCATATACCAAATTTCAAAGGAATCGGTTCAGTAGAACTTGAGATATCATGTCACCACTTCAAAAAAAGTAGTTTCGAGAAAAACGCGTTTAAAGTTTAGGAGACAATTCTAGTGGACACGGACGCCACGTCACAAAATCGGCTGTATCTCCGAAAATAAGTCGAATTTTCAAAAATCCTTCCAAGGTCATATTTTTAAAAGTCAACTTTCAAAATATGCAAAAAAAATCGATTTTTTTAAAATTCTAGACCAGAATACTCCCTTAACTTGTTTTCCTGTTTTTTTGTTTTTTTTTTTAATTTCATAAAATAATTTAATTTAAGTTTAAGTGGAAACATACATACATAATTCATTATAGAATTTTTAGTTTCGACCTCGTAATTCGAAATATGGTACACAAGCACTATGCTCCAAAATATAATAAAATATTCGAGTGCAAGCCAAATATGCATTCGTCAAAGCCCATATATGTACATATGTACATCCATAAGTATGCAAGTCTGTACATGCATAAGTACTTGCGCCAATATCAATTTAATAATTGATTTTGCCGATTTTATAGCGAGTAATCAAAAATTTGGTTTGCAGCTACACATATACATGCATACATACATACATACCAACATGCATGAGAACACATATTTTGCAGTCGAGTAATTTCAGCTACACATATACATGCATACAAACATGCCAACATGCATGAGAACACATATTTTGCAGTCGAGTAATTTCAAATTAAAATTCATTAGCATTCTGCAGAGTAATCCATACATATATACATATGTATAAAATCTATGTGAGTATGTGGTGTGTTTGTATAAACAACAGATTTCAAATAATTGCATATAATTAACTAATTATTTTCATTTTGAACAATGACATTTTAATTTGAACTGAAACATTTTATTGACTCTAATAGAATTGCCAAATATTTTCTACAATGAAGCAACAAAAACAACATTAAACTAGTCGGTTAATTAACCTAAATGTTATGTACTTATGTTTACTTATATCGCTGCCTCTTCAGATTAGTTTATATTTTATCTGTGTTTGTTTGTGTACACCTGTGTACTTGCCAAATTGCGCTTATCGCTCGCTGGTCACACTTTTTCTTGGCTAAACAAATACTCGAATTGAAATTTTACTACCTTGAAATTGTGGTAGCTGCCAACTTGCGAAAATGGGTGGACTATACTGTATATACATACACATACATATTATACACACATATATACAGGCATATACATGTATATATGTACTGATATGATATATACTATTAATAAATTATAAATATAAACTAATAATTATGATCGTCTTAAATCTATTGCCTCATCATATTATGACAGACTGTCAGCCCATAAGCCATATGATCCATATGATTTAACCAACTACTATTGCTTATTACCACACATCCGTCGTCGACTCCAAACGCACGCACCAAACGCTCTACCGAGCAGATAAGATAGGCGGGAGTGCGCTCAGTGGGCTTTCACATATCAACATATGCACGAATATAAGCATTTTTACAGACATTCTTTATTATACTAGCCTTACAAGTCTTACTCTATCTATATACTACATATGTATGCGTGTGTTTGTTTATGCACTCATGTAATTTATCAATTTTGTTCTGAGTGTTATTGCAATAAAGATACAAGAATAACTACATGAATTGCTGCTGATAATCGCTTATCATTGTCCCTAAATATTTATACAACTGAAAAGGTCAATTGAAAAGTTCCCGCCCTGCTATGTTAGAAGACATTTTTTTTTGCATAATTCGGATTTTTTTTTAATCAACTTAGTTTCCTTCAAGGGTGATACACTGATTATATAGCGACCCTGCAAATTTTTAATACCATTTTTGTAGTATGATTTGTACTTTTCTTCAAAATAGGTCTCAATTTCGGTTATCACCTCTTCGTTCTACGAAAATTGGTTACCAACGCGCTTTTTTTTTTTTTTAGATCTAAGCACAAGAATTAGACGCTGGGAGCCGTGTCTCTGGAGAATACGGTGGAAGTAATTTGAAGCCCAATTTTTTTTGCCATCATTTTCAGTGACTTGTGACTCGTGGCATTGTCTTGGTGAAAGAGCCTTTTCTTTTTCTTCAAATGCGGCCGTTTTTCGGCGATTTTGACCTTCAAACGGTCAAATGACGCGATGTAATAGTCGCTGTTGATGGTCCTTCTTTTTCGAAGATAGCCAATAAGCATTATTCAATGCATATCCCAAAATACAGCCGCCATAACCTTGCCAGCCGACTGTTGGAGCGAGTTCATCGTGCGCAGTCCACTGGATGACATTTCTATTAAACTTCGTACTGAAATGATGGATCCATGTTTCATCCATTGTCACTTATAGATGCAAAAACTCGGGTTTATTATGCTTGAATACCTCCAAACACTACTCCAAATCATCAACTACTCGTTGTTTTGGTCAAAAGTGAGCTGGCGCGGCACCCACAGCTCACAAAGTTTTCTCATATCCAAACATTCGTGAATGATGTGATGTACGCATTCAGTTGATATCTTCAGAGTGTTTGCTATCTCGAAGAACGTAACTTTACGGTCTTCCAAATTTATTTTGTGGACTTGTTTGATGTCTTCGTCGGTAACAACGTCCACTTTTCGCCGTCTTCGGTAGTTATTTCACCACTTTTAAACTTAGCATAACAATCCTTGATGGTTGAGGCGCGAAATATATATATTTTCATTATATTGAAGATTATGACTAACTAAAAATCATACGGATTTAATTCAAGTAGCACCAGCTGTATGTCAGGCCGGTGTCTTTTCAGTTGATCGGTTGTATAATATATATATTTATACCTACATATGTACATAAATGTACAGTTACTTGTATAAAAAACTAATCAAACTTATTTTCTAGGTATTTACATGTACAAATATATATATACTATATGTACTCCGTATATTGCGTTCGTCATCGAAATGCCATAATTGATAAAACGAGTATCCGCCACTGATACGAGTATTGCCTACTTGTCATTACGCCAGTCAGGCAATATGTTTAATTGATTCAATAATAATTTGCCTTGTCAAATAAATAGCATCATAAAAAATCAATTGCAGTCAACGGGTTAGCTACTAGCCTAGCGGTTAGTGTGACGTCCAACATGACTGAATGTACTTACATATATGTATATATCTAAAGTTTACTATTAGTTACGTATACCACGACTCACATATCACCAAGTCTTGATGATTTAATTGCATTCTCTACTCAACCTTCTGGTTGTTATGGTTGATTGGGTTGCATCGTTGATTCTAATTTCAAATGGAGACTATTGATTAGCTGCAGTGTCATTTAATATGTTCGTATATATACATATGTACAGTGTGCGACAAAACTAAAGCACGGAATCTACCTTGTCGGTATTTAACTGAATAAAATCATAAAGTAGGTATTAAATGATTTTATTTTTATTTTTATAACTAGTTCATTCATTCTTCTTCTTGAATTACTAAAAATTAAACAAATTAACTTATTAAAAAAAAATATATAATACCACATATGAAGAACTCTAAAAATCTGGTGCGACAAAACTAAAGCACATAACTAAGAATTCACATTAATTGCACATTAATTTTTTGTTTAACGTTTTTTAATGATCAGAAAATGTTGAATATGTGTAGTTATTAGCTAAATAGGAAAATATTAGTGCATATTCAGTTTCAATTCGTTATTCAATGCGGTTGGTTGTATATTAAAGTAAAGGGTATATTAATGGCTCAAAATAAGTATTCTGCTCATTTTAGAGAAAAAATTGTTAAGGATTTTAAGAAAAGAGAATCGGTTATGACTATTGCAAAAAAGGTTGGAGTAAATCACATTTTGTTTCCCGAACATTAAGCCGATTTCGCAAATCAGGCTCTTTAGTCACATGTATAGTGGTGAAAGGCCGAGGAAAACAACCGAACCAGAAGAGAAGGCAGTCATTCGGGCAATAAAAAATTACCCGTTTATATCTGCAACATCAACTGTAAGACAAATACGGTTAAATATATTACAGAGATCCATACAACGTTGAGCTGTCCATGGGGGATTTTCATGCTACTTGTAGCAGGTTAGTGCAAAAAAGCCATATAATTCTTTAAAGAACAGACTGGCGCTACTGAAATTTGCGAAGATGCACATCAATTGGACGATTACAAAATGGCGAACTGTACTTTTTTCTGACAAATCGAAGTTTAATATAAAAGATTCAGATGGGTTGAAGCTGATAGGCAAAACGAAAGCACAACGCCTAAATTCACGTTAAATAACAGGCACAGTGAAACACCGTGGAAGTAATGTGCTAGTGTGCGGTTATGTTTCAGGGCATGGAATAGGGCCAATTCATCACATAAATAGTATAATGGACAAATTTAAGTATAAAAATATTTTTTGGAATATTTTGCTGTGGCATGCTGCAGAAGAAATGCCTTTAAATAGGAGTTATCAACATGACAACGACCAGAAACACGCTGCTATTTGTGTAAAATAGTGGTTTGATGTAAACAGTATTGAAGTTTTGAAGAGACCCGCCCAATCACCAGATCTCAATCCCATAGAGAACCAATTGAAAACTGTAGATCGAAAAATCATACCTGAGAATTGTAAAAATAGGGCCGCTTTATTCATACAATTTAAGGAAGCATGGAAAAGCTTTTCCTGGGACAAGTTAAATAAATTAATTGGGTCCATGCCTCGTCAATGTGTAGCTGTATTAAAAAATTAGGGATACGCAACCAAATATTGAAAGACATAAATTTTTCAATCATAAAACTATTTCGTGCTTTAGTTTTGTCGCACCAGATTTTTGGAAATTTTCATATGTGGAATTTTATATATTTTTTTAATAAGTTAATTTGTTTAATTTTTACTAGTTCAAGAAGAAGAATGAATGAACTAATTATAAAAATAAAAATAAAATCATTTAATACCTACTTTAGGATTTTATTCAGTTAAATACTGGCAAGGTAAATTCCGTGCTTTTGTTTTGTCGCACACTGTATATAACATTACATATGTATGTCTGTACATGTATGGCATCTTCTCGGTGTCTAATATTTTTTTATAATAAAAAAATACCTTTTTTTAGGCTAAGTTTTGTAGTTGATTTTCGATTAGGAAATCACATTTGAAATTTTGGCTTCATACATATGCGATGTATCAGAAACTTGTTCTTGTTCTTGTTCTTGTTGTAAGCACACTAAATTTTTATAAAACCGTTTTTCAAAGTACCAGATGTGTACACCCAACTGTGTTAAGAACACATTTTGATAATTTCTAATATTGTCTATTCTCAAAATTTCGTTTACACTCCCTTCGAACCACTTTCGGCTTCACTATTACATATTTGTCTCTCGAAAATTTTATAATGTACTTTTAGCGGCTATATCCATTTTTATACCCTGAACAGGGTATATTAAGTTTGTCACGAAGTTTGTAACACCCAGAAGGAATCGTCGGAGACCCTATAAAGTATATATATAAATGATCAGTATGTCGAGCTGAGTCGATTTAGCCATGTCCGTCTGTCTGTCCGTCTGTCCGTCTGTCTGTATATATACGAACTAGTCCCTCAGTTTTTAAGATATCGTTTTGAAATTTTGCAGACGTCATTTTCTCTTCAAGAAGCTGCACATTTGTCGGAACGGCCGATATCGGACCACTATAGCATATAGCTGCCATACAAACTGAACGATCGGAATCAAGTTCTTATATGGAAAACTTTCACATTTGACAAGATATATTCACGAAATTTGGTATATATTATTTTCTAAGGCAACAATGTAATCTCCGAAGAAATTGTTCAGATCGGTCGACTATAGCATATAGCTTCCATACAAACTGAACAAATAGTTACTAACAGAAATGCACCTGTGAAGGGTATTTAGCTTTGGTGCAACCGAAGTTAACGTTTTTTCTTGTTGAATTTCAAAAAATATTTGCTGCATTTGTATAAATCGAATCGAAATATACCTGTGGGTGATATTGTATTTTTTTTTTTTTTTTGAAAATTCTTTATTTATTCTTCCAAATCAATTGCATCCCATTCAAAGTAATCCCCTCCCGATGCAATGCACTTATGCCAACGGATTTTCCAATCTTCGAAACACTGGTTGTAGTCACTTTCCGGGATGGCCTTCAGTTCCGTCTTCGCTGCGGCTTGAATCTCCTCTATCGTATAAAAACGGTGTCCTCGGAGCGGTCTTTTGATATTGGTGAACAGCCAGAAGTCGCACGGCGCCAGATCAGGTGAATACGGTGGTTGCGGAACGATATGAATTGAGTTTTTGGCGAAATGATCACGAATTACGAGGGCAGTATGTAAAAACCAAGAATTGTCTTTCCATAATTCTGGCCTTTTTAGGCGGATAGCGTTACGCAAACGACGCATGACGTTCAAATAATATTCCTTGTTGACTGTTTGAGCGGTTGGAAGGAATTCATAATGCACAACACCACGATAATCGAAGAAAACAGTCAACATGACCTTGATTTTTGAACGACTTTGGCGCGATTTTTTTTGGTCTCGGTTCTCTTTTGGCACGATATTCGCTCGATTGATCGGTTGTTTCGGGGTCGTAAGCATAGATCCAAGTCTCATCGCCAGTTGTAATGCGTTTCGTGACACCCTGGTAGTCGGAAAGCATCATTTCACACACTTCAACGAGACGCCTTTTTTCCAAAAAATTCAATGTTTTCGGTACCAGTCGAGATTTGACAAGCTTGGGGCCCAAAACATCCTTCAAAATGGTATTGGCTGAGCCTTTCATGTCAACTTCATCAGCAAGGTTTCTAATTGTTAATCGACGGTTTTTCAACACCAAATCTTTGATTTGTTGAACGTGAGCTTCGTCGGTTGAGGTTGATGGTCGCCCTGGAAGCTCTTCGTTTTCGAACCGTTCACGGCCGGCTTGGAACTCACTATACCACTTGTAAACATTTTTTTTAGACATAGCCTCATCACCAAAGGCTTTCTGCACCATCCTCAACGTATCCGCAACAGAAATTGATTTTGTAAACAAAATTTAATGCAAATTCTTTGCTCAACAAATTTCGACATCGCAAAAAACGAAAAACTCACTTTTAGCAGCTCATAAAACGGCATGTATCTCAAACACTAATGAATATTTTGACATGAAATTTGACATAAATGTGACTGACAGTACTACCAACCTAAAAAAAAATAACTCTCCAAATCCTTCGACGTGCGCAGTTTAAATACAAATGTCACCTTATTTTTTGCTCGAAATGCTGTGTTCAAAGTCGTTGAGGAATTTTTCTCCGAAACAGCTGGATCGATCGACACGACCTTATTACATACGTATAAAGGTTCTCTTTCGAGTTTCCTTAATTTTTAAGAAAAAAACAGAAATTTCAAATTTTATATGGAATGTTTATTATCATTCGAATTAACTTTCTTTGGTATTTATTTTTTGAAGATTATCTCTTTCAAATCTTGGCCGCGGCTACTTCTCAGATGGTCCATCCGTTGAATCCAATTTTTGATGACTCGTTAGAACATTTCGACTGGTAACTGGCGGATGACACGCGTGATGTTTTATTCCAAGGCCTGAATCGAAGCGGTCCATGTATGCTTTACTTATTTCTACAGGAAAAAGTCTAACCCTGTGATATCACACGATCTTGAGGGCCAATCGACCGGCCCAAAATGTGAAATTATCTGCTCACCGAAGTGTTCCCTCAATAAATCCATTGATTGTTGCGATGTGTGGGAAGTGGTGCCGTTTTGTTGAAACTATATGTCTCGTAGTTCATGAGCTTCATTTTCAGGCATCAAATAACTTGTTATAATGGTGGGATAACGGACGCCATAACCGGCTACGTTCTCGCCGCCATCACCAGAAATATGGACTCTTGAATCATTTCAGGTTGCTCTTTGTCCCAAATGCGGCAATTTTTCTTGTTTCTATTTGAGCCAGAAATGTGTCACATCTTTGAAAAAATTTTTTATCAAAAACGTCGGATCGTTTTGGAACTTTAAGAGCCCAAAGAGCGAAGCGATGTCGCTTGGGAAGGTCGGCTTCTAAATAAACCATTACCTCCCTTTTATTTAAGCAAATCGTTTGGTAGATTTAGCTCTCACCAAATATTGGAATACACTTTAATAGTATACTTTATATTCCAATAAACATTCACATATATGCATATAAATATTCTATGTAAAACAGACTTACTCGTCCATATGCTGGAATCAAAAACTAATTTCACATGTTTCTCAGCTACTTCACATATGTATTGGTTTTATTTATTAACACCTATTCATTTATTTAGATGCTAATCAATCGTCTATTTTTAAAACAAATTATTTAGTGCATTTTCGATTCAAACTTTGTTAGCAATATTCTATCTACCTATTCTATTATCGTTAAAGTAAACAACCGTGAAATAATGCTAGATCAAATGGCGCTAGGTATTTTCCATAAACACAAATGAATATGTTTGGCATTTCGGTTCCACGCGTTTCATTGATACGAAGAGGGAAACAGAAGTGCCACAGTGCGAATCGCATTGGTTGACTTGGCGTCTTGTGACTTCAATGTTGACACTAAAATTGCACGAGTATGCAAAAATTTTCAGCGCTGCATGTTTACAGACGCCGCGCTCCGTGTTCGTACACTGTACACACTTCCCCACCAACTCCGCTCTCGAATCGTTTCTATTTCATTGAGTTGTGGCGCTGAAAATTTTCACGCCGCCAGAATTGTCGTACATGTGCTAAAACCTCGTTCATTTAACACCTTTAACCGTTCGTTTTCAACGTGAGTTTCAGTGTTATTGCTATTGATTAGAGACCGATCCTCCGATCGTGGGCAAAATGTGCGGTGAAGTGAGCCAAAGTTCGAAAGAACAGAAATTTTATTATTTACAAATATTATTTTTACTGTTTTTGCATTTGTTTATTTAATTTTTGTTCATTATTATTTTATTTATATATTATTTTTATTTATTACATTTATTATTATTATTATCTTTTTTTTATTATTTTTTTATATTTGTTATTTATAATTTTTTTATTTATTTATTTAGTATATTTTACAGTTTTTTACTTGTTATTTTTTATAATTTTTATAATTTTTCATTTGTTATTATTTTTTTATTAATTCTTTTTTCCCAATTACGATTACGATTACTATTTTTTATTTATTATTTTTAAATTTTGTTATTTATTATTTTTTAATATTTTTGTTAATTATTTTTTTATTTTTTTTATTTTTTTTTTATTTTTAATTATTATTGTTGTTTTTTTAACCATTAATTTTTTTTTAATTTTGTTATTATTTTTTTTCAAATACGCTTAAATTTTTTTTATTTATTTAGTTTTAAAATTTTTTTTTTTATTTGTCATTTGTCAATAAAAAATTAAAAATAATAATAAAATAATAAAAATTAAAACAAAAATAAAAAAGGGAAATACATAAAAAAAATTATAAAAATAAACTTTTAATTTGTTTGTATTACTCTTTTTTTATTTTTATTTTTGTTTTAATTTTTATTATTTTATTATTATTTTTAATTTTTATTGTTTCAATATCATTTAATATTTTTAGTGTATTATTTCTATATGTTTTTTCATTTTCTTTTATATAGTATATACTTTTTTTTTAATTTATTTATGTATTTATTATTTTTTTTAATATATTACCTTTTGGGAATTTATTTCAATATTTTTTAATTATTCTTTATTTTTTATTTTTTTTTTTATTTTCTCTTACATGCATATGTCGTTTTAAAATTATTATTATTATTTTTTTTTTTAATATTTTTCAATTTTATTTGTGTTTTTTTATTTACATTTAAATGTTTTTAAAATATTTTCCAATTGTTTTTTTTTGTTAATATTTCTTCATTTGTTTTTAATTTTGTATGATTTTTATATAATTTGTAATAATTTTTTTTGATAAAATTTTTTTATATTTTTTTATAATTTTTTTATATTTTTTTTATTTTTTTTTTATTTTTTTTATTTTTTTTTTTATATTTTTTTTATTTTTTTTATTTTTTTTTATTTTTTTATTTTTATTTTTTATTTTTTTTTATTTTTTTTTTTAATTTTTTTTATAATTATTTTTTTATTTATATATTTTCTTTAATTATCTTTAAATTATTATTTTTTTGTTTTGTTTTTTTGTTAATTTATTTTCTCTAATTTTAATGAAAAGCAATTAGTTTGACCTACAATAGGCTTAGAATATGGAATTCTGTGCGCTTTTCTGTGAGCATATCAAATTCTCTTGTACAGTGAGAGAATTGTGTCACCAGACATTTCCGCCGCAAGCGAATAAGAGATGATAATATCAAATTTTTTACATACAAACGCTAAACCTAATTTATAACTAGCCCCATATAGATACAAATATATAATTTAAATTTTTCGTTTTTTTTACTCTTCCAGAGAGCGAAATTGTCAATGTTGAGAACAGCTCCCCTGATGAGGTTTCCGAATTGCAAGTCGTTGGCTCTGTGACCAGCCTAAATGAAATTCACACACACCAGAGCACCGAAAATATCGTTGCCGAGGACTATCAGGCGCAACAAAAGCAACAACAACTGCCATTACCGCAGCAACAACAGCAAATAACCCAGTCACCGCCAAAGCAGCAGCAACAACAGCAGCCAGCTCAACAACAAGCGTCAGCACATTTCAATTCACAAAATGTTGCTGACATGCAGCCCGTCGTCGTTGCGGCTACTGAAGTTTATCACAACCAGGATGACAATGTGCCAAAGGAGGAGCCGACCGAAGTGCCTGTGGCGACAGTGGTCCCAGCAGCAGCACCGCCACCAGCACCAGTAGCTGTGCACGCGGCACCTCAGCAACAACAGCAGCAGCAACAGACACCAACAGTGGCCGCTGTAGTGGCTGCGCAACCTGCCACCACCGCTGTGGCAAGTGTTTCGACTGCCACCAATGTGCCGACACAACAACAACAGATACAGACTTCACCGCCTTTGCAGAAGTATCATCATCAGCAACAGCAACAACAACAGCAACCACACCAACAGACACACCCGAAACATCAGCAACAATCGTATAATCGTTATGATCAACAACAACAACATCATAGCCAACAGTATCACCATCAACAGAATCATAGTTATCAATATGAACAACGTAGGCCACAGCAAAATTACAACAATAATCAATCGCGTCGTAAATACGATTACAACAATCAATCGTACACGCCGAGCAATAATAACAATAACAATAGCAACAATAACAACGACTCGGCCATTCAGACTACGAAGACAATGTCTTGGACTAATTCGAGTAAAAAGTCCACAGCATCGGTGGCGGTTACCGCTACACCTAACAGCTACAACAACAGCAACAATAGCAACAACCAAAATAGAACATATGGTCATTCCACCAGGACATATACCAATCATGGTCATAACTATCAGCAACAATCGCACTACCACCAACAACATCAGCAGCAACAACAACAACACGGTGGTCACTATAATCAACAGCAGATGCGCAATGCTGGCGGCATGAAAATGCCCCCATCGCCGGTGAGCGGCAATAATGCACCACCACAGTTCGGCAACAACAATGCGAACGAACGCCGCAACAGCCAAGCCGAGCAGCCGAAATATGCGAACCATGGCAATAATAGCTCATACAACAACTACAACCAATATGCCAGTAACAGCGGCAGCAGCGCGCCGAACAGCAGCAATGTGAACAACGCAGGCGCGTCAGCGGCCACATCCACGGCCAGCACCACAGCAGCGCCGCAACATTTCCCACAACAACAACAACATCAAGCACAGCAACAAGCGCAAGCCGCACAACAACATCAGCAACAAACAGCTGCGCAAGTGGCGCAAAACCAGCCACAACAACAACAGCAAGCGTTAGTAATTGACAGCAAACAATATCCCGGCTTCACTAGCAGCAAGAAAGCTGCCGCTGCAGCTGCCGCCGCCACCACTGCCGCTGCCAGCACAACGCCAATTATGAATTTGGCGCCACCAATCACAGCCAACACCAACACTACCGCGCCCAGCACCCAATCCTGGGCCAGTCTATTCAACGACACCAATAACGCCAACGCGCAGTCCACAAGTGCCAGTGGTGCTCAGTCTGGTAGCAGCAGCAGCAACAACAGCAACACAAATGCCAACATGCAGAATAGCAACTCCTCACCCGCGCTGCCGCCACCATTTTCATCGAAAAAACCTGTTGCCAAAGTAGCGCCTTATGAATGCGTTGTTCCCGCGCCGGTGAATCCCACACCGCCCGTGGTATTGCCAGGCGCCATGTCCTACTCGGCTGCCTCCGCGCAGGGCATACCACCACAAGCAGCCACCGTAGCGAAGACACTCGTCAAAAACGAACCACCAACGCCGACTGCGCGCGCCAATCTAGACGAATACACGCTGAAATTCGCCGATTTCCTCACAAAGTCTAAAACCGATCTGTCCACAGTTAGCCTGCGTCCACGCGGTCTCACCAATCCCTCGAACTACTGTTACATTAATTCCATTCTGCAAGCGCTGTTGGGCTGCGCGCCATTCTACAATCTGATACGCTCCATACCCAAGCAGGCGGCGGCCTTGTCCGAAGTACGCACGCCCACTGTCAATGCGCTGTAAGTCACATGCCCAATTTTTCCCCCCAATCCCTTAGTTTATTTGCTTTTAATTAATACAATAATAATAATAATAATTATAAGCAATGCCATAAACAGTCAGCGATTGCGTTCTATTCACGATTGTATGCGATCGCGTTACATTTATGGCAAAGTAAGTGTTGACGAAGCGCCATGTAACGACGCGTGAAACCGTTTTGGTGTAGCGCTGCTGTTGCAGGTATTTTGTTGTAGTCTTTGAATCGCATAGTGAAAGCGGCTGCCAGTTGCCGTTAGCACGAGGAACAGAGACGAACAAATTAAAAAAAAAATTGTTAACTTTTATTGAATCTGAAATAATAACAATTTTGGTTTTAAATCATTTTTTTATCGTTTATTTTTTATTCTCACCACAGCATTTCCTTTGTATCGCAATTCTCCACACTACCATCTGGTATGCGCTTGCGCACCAATAAGGGTCCCAAAGGCAAAGACGAGTTGGGCAGTGAGCTGCAATGCGATTCGGCCTTTGAACCCAGTGACATTTATCGCTTATGGGTCGATAGCCGTGAGGAGTATGTCGAGGGACGTCAAGAAGACGCTGAGGAGTTCTTGAGCTATGTGCTTAACAAGCTGAATGATGAAATGTTGGAGGTTTGTACTGAGAAAAAGTGATATTCAACTGAAGTTTTTGCTAAGTTTGCTTTTTATATTTTTAAAGGTAATAAAATTAGTTGCCAAACCGAATGCTGAACAAAATGGACGCAATGAAGTTTCAGAAAGTGAGGATGGCGATGAGTGGCAGGTAAATTGACTTTTAGAATTAAAATTCAAAATTTATCGATTTTTGAAGTCGAAAATTTATGGATAGCACTTTAAAAATACCCATAAAGTGAGTATTAAGTATTTTACGTAGTTTGACAAGTCCTGAAGGAAGCGTTGGAGACCCGATAAAGTGCATATACTTACAAATGATCAGAGTCAGGAGCTGAGTCGGTTTAGCTATGTCTATCTGTCCGTCTGCCGGTATATACGCAAACTATTCCGTTTTTGAGATATCGATATGAAATTTTGTAAACGTCGTTTTATGCAAGGATTAGATAAGTTGTCGTCGATGTCATCCAACGGTAGGTCCAGGAAATTTGCTGTTTCGACGGGGTCGGGGAAAGCACACCAGCAAGAAATGCTTAGAGCGGAGTTCATTATGTTCCTTAATTGTGAGCATACGGGCCTCACTATGCCGGCAAAGGCATCCTGTCGTAGGCTGGAGTGTAGTTTTCTGATTAGTTGCAGCTTCCTCGTCTGCGTTTCACTATTAAGGTCAAGTCTGTACTCCGTCGTCCAGTTTGTTTATATGGTCGCTGTGGATTTAGTGGGGGAGAGTGTTAAGTTTCGTGCAGCGAGGATGCGAGAAAGGTTGGAGAGATCACTGATCAGAATGGTGGTCATGCTGCCTATTTGAGCTCGTATGAATCGTGGAGCTCCTCTGCTGGCCATTTTGTTGGAGTGGCGGGACAGTGCGCGAACTAGGTGCAAATTGCACAACCGTAGAGGCTAAGGTCGCAGTAGTGCTTTGGTAGCAAGAGGCCACGTAACTCGTGGTCCACTCCCTGTGTGTCTTATGGCCTGAGCACGTCTTAAGATGGCTCCATCCTGACCGAAGTAGAAATTAAATAGAGCCTTTTGGTGCAGACGCAGTAGAAGAATACTTCCCGGCCCGAGTTGGTCTCAGTGCCAGCACAAGCCGAGAGGATTCGGAGCAAGGCGTTGCTATAGTGACGACAAACTTATACTAAGATTTACCGATCTAAAGGGGTTAAATCTCAGAAATAACAGCCCTTGGCTGGATAAAATCCGGGTCAATTCCGATACGTAGATCCGGCTGTTGTGGGAATTGATCTTCATTTGTCGGAACCGATCACTATAGGTAATAGCTTCCATACAAAAAGATCGACCAAAATAAAGTATGGAGACCCAGATTTTTATCCGACTGTCAACTTGGCACTTTTCCTCGAATATACTGTTATTATAGTATAGCATTAGTACATTTTTTTTTTTTTTTTGTGTTGTTTCCCATTAAATTTGATGTCGACAATGTAAAAAGTTTAATTTAAATTAAAAGAAATCACATTTGACAAAATGCAGCTTTCTATAATCCTAAATATTCACCATACACAATCATTTCTTTCGCTAGATGATCTGCAACAACCGCAATAAAGGCAGCGTTACACGCCAACAAGATTTCGGACGCACTCCACTGAGCGACATATTCCGTGGTGAGTTGCGTTCGCGTTTGCAACGTGAAGGCGAACACTCCACCGATGATATACAACCATTCTTCACATTACAACTCAACATTGAGGTTAGTTAAATCTTACGATTTTCTTAGATGCAAAAATATTTACTTATAACCCCTTCTACTTCTTAATATATTTTTATACAGAAAGCCGCATCGGTAAAGGAGGCTCTCGAAATACTGGTCGGTCGCGATCAGCTTGAGGGTGTCACCGGCAGCAAGACCAAGCAAGAGGTGGTAGCCTGGCAGCAAATGACATTGGAAAAGTTGCCAACAATCTTGATTTTGCACTTGAAATGGTTCGATTACCGCTCGGATGGCTGTACGAAGATACTGAAGAAAGTCGAATTCCCAGTTGACCTGAAGATCGACGCAAGTAAGTGCCACAAGCTTATTTCTCCTTTAAATATAGTTTACTAACTTGATATTACTTTAAATTTTCACGCTAGAAATACTCGCCTCCAAGAAGTACTCGATGAAACAGCGCGCCTATCGTCTGTTCGCCGTTGTCTATCATGATGGCAAAGAGGCGACCAAGGGCCACTACATCACCGACGTCTATCACACGGGCTACAGCAGCTGGCTGCGTTACAATGATAGCTCCGTGAAACCGGTCAGCGAGAATGAGGTTCTCTACCCGAAAACACCACGCGTGCCTTACCTATTATATTACAGGCGTTGCGACACAATGCCACAGCAGAACAACTCAACGACCGGTGGCCAAGCCAATGCGCACACAAATGCGGCTGGTAATCATGGTGGCCGCGATCGTGATGGCAACAAGTAAATGGGCATGCGCGCAGTGTGTAAGGCGTGTCAAACACGCCTGCGAGTCAGTACATACTAGGAAGTGGCCAAGCCAAAATCCGAGTACGCATGCGCCATGCGGCAATACGGAGTATACAAACACAACAACAACAACAAATATTACAGTAATAGCAACGATCAGTCGCCGGTGAAGAGTATATTTACACTATTACGTACAAAAATACAAGAGGCAACGGTTTATAGCGACAAACCGTTGCAACGTAAGCCAACTGCTTGCAAAAATAGTTCGAAGTAGAACACCATGTAATATACACAATACATATGTAAAGGAATATTTTTTTTTTAAGTTTATGCTAGATATTACGCATGCAGTTAGGGCTAGCACTTGAAAATTTATAAACGCACGTAAATATTAACTTTTTAAGCATTACTCTTATTTGCACTCTATTAAAACAAAACAAAAACGATTGTTGCCTTTGAACAAAAATTGTATGGGTGAATGTTGGTGGTATGCGGGATATCGAGAGAGAGAGAAAGAGAGTGTGCGCCTGCGTGACTGCTTTTAGCGAGTTTTGGTTGCTTGCGACGCGTGCAGGCGTGGATTTTGTGAAAGATAAGCACGTCTGCAGCCTAGCTCGTGAAGTGTACCCGTAGGAGGCAATGTGGACCATGTGTGGTGGCATATATAATATATATACATACATATAGTAGTAGTTTAATGTAAACAAAAACTGAGCGCATATAAATCGTGTAAATAAACTAGGATCATGTACAAATTACATATATAAAAAATATTAGTTAAATAAAACCGCTGCACACATGTATACAAAACTATATAGAAGAAAAACAAAAACAACAAAAACAAAAAACATTGCAAATAACAAATAATGGTTTTGGAATTGAATTATTTCCATTATGAAATAATAAATGATGAATAGCAAAAACAAAAACAACAACTGTAACAACAACGAAATAAGTTATAAAACAGTTTGTGAAGTTGAAAATGTAATGAAATGAATTATGTCTGACTTTGTAAATAGAAAATGAATAAATATGCAATAAATGCGGCGGCGCTTTTAGCATCATTGGAATGCTTGAGTGCCAATTGGACCAAGTAAATACGTATGAAATGTATACAACAATGAAGATCAATTTAGTTTAGTTCTGTAGTGTAGCGTGTGGAACTCATTGAGTGGAAGCAAAAATATTAAAGTAGTTAAAATACATTGCCTTTTTTCTACAGAAATTAAAAATGTCAACAAATGAAATCTAAAACAAAAAGCAAAAAAAAAATTGTTTAATAAATATAATATTAATAAAAATATTATTACGACTTATTAAAAACAAATTTAATGAAAAAATATTAATATTTTTTTTTAATATTAATGAAAATAATATTATTTAAAAATATTAATATATAAAAATATTACAAATTATTAACAAAAAAAAAACATTAATAAAAAAATAATTAAAAATATTAATGAAAAAAATTATTATTTCCATATATAATAAAAAAATATTATCACAAAATTTTAATAAAAAAATGATTAAAAATATTACTGAAAAAAATTATTAATAAAAAAATAATTAAAAATATAAATGAAAAACATTACTATTTCAAAATATAATGAAAAATATTATTACAAAACACTAAAGAAACAATTATTATAAATATTAAAAACAATGTCACCACTAACAAATATTAACGAAAATAATTTTAATCCTTAAGCTAAAATATGCGTACATAATATTTATTGATATATAGCCTATAATAGTTTTTTTTTTTATTTTTCAGTCGAAATAAAATTATTATTTTTTAAGTAAATCGCATATTTTCCGAAAATCTTTTAAATTCTGTCTTTATGATATTTGTTTTTTTTCACACCTTTACAATCATAAGAACAAACGATGTTGAATATGACACAGCGTTAAATGTACACACAAGTTTTAAGAAGTGCTGAAAGTAATGAAGTTTGAATATAAAAATTGTTTGCTCAAACACAAGATAAAAGTAAGAGCGCGTATTCAGTTCGCTAACGTGCCAAAAAAAGTTCTATTTTTGGTGGTACACATTGTTTTCTTTCTAAATTAATTAAATTAAAAATTACATATATATTTTTGTTTACGCGAAATAAATGTTAATGTATTATTTGCTGATTTTTGTTATTATAGAAGAGCTAAAAGTTGCTGGTTTGGTGCTTGTACGGTGAAATAATAATAATAATTTCAATATTTGCTTTTAATGAATTTCTTTTTAATTTTTTTATTGATCTTATAACTTATTTTTAACTTTTTTTTACTTATTTTTACTTTCTAAATTTTTTAAATTTTTTTTAATTGCTTTAAATTTATTTTTTTCTTAATTTTTGTTTTAAATTCTTATTTATTAATTTGTTTTTTAAATTCATTTATTTTTTCAAAATTTAATTTTTTTGTTGTAATTTAATTATTTTTTAATGTTTTATTTATTTTTTTTTTAATTTGAATTTTTTGTTTTAATTAATTTATTTTTAATATATAATTTCTTTTCTTGTATTTTATTTTTTATTTATGTGTTATTATTATTTTCTTAAATATTAAATACAATTTTTAATTTTTTATGTTATTTAGTAATTTTTTTTCTTATATAATTTTAATTTATTTTTCTTATTTATTTATTGTTTTTACTTCTTTTAAAATTCTTTTAAATTTATTTTTTTCTTAATTTTTTTAATTGATTTTTATTTATTTTTTTTTTCTAAATTTAATTTTTATGTTTTAATTTAATTTTTTATTTATTTTTTTATTTTTTTTATTTTTATTTTATTTTTTTATTTTTATTTTTTTATTTTTATTTTTATTCTTTTTTTATTTTTATTTTTTTATATTTTTTTTATTTTTAGTTTTAGTTTTAATTTTTTTCATTTTTATTTTTTTTAATAATTTTTATATATATTTTTTTTTTACTTACTATAATTCAAACACATCGCCATTTGTTCTTATTATAAACTTGTTATTACGCACTCTTTTAAGCAAAATAATATAAAGCATTAAATTAAATTTAAGTTAATATACCATACATGCTTTGAATATGCTTTAAAATTATGCAGACACACAGTTGTGACGAAAGTATACGACTGCTATATAAGTAGTTCGCCAAAATGTGAATCGTAAAGGTCAAATGTGAATATTAAATGGCGAAGAAGCTGATTTATATTTTTAACGTTGGTCTAAGCTATCTGAATATATTGCTGACAGATTATTATTAGTATTGTTATTAAAAGTATAACAATTATAAATATTAGTACTATTATTAAAATTTCCTATTATTAAAATTTGCTATTATTAAAATTATAATAATTTTTATGAATATTTTTAAAAATACGAGCATAATAATTATTATCTTACAATTATAGGCCTTACTTTATAAGCCTGTATCATTACATTATAGGGCACTGTAACCATTTGATCACAGCACAATAATATTTTATTGGAGTTAATTTACATTTTGCTGCGCAATTAAGAATTTTTAATTTTTGTAGGCTTTGTAACATTGCATGAATTCGTTTTATCTATTTTGTTTGAGCTTTAATAAAGAAGCTAAATTATTATTATTTTTTTCATTTTGCTGAACAAAACAAGTAATTTGGACTAAGAAAATACTAAATAAAAGAAAAATGAAAAAAATAATTTTTTCTTTGCGTTAAAAATTAAAAAAAAAATAATAGTTTTTTTGCATTAAAAATAAAAATAAATAAAAATAATAATATTTTTTTTGTTTAATATTAGCAAAAAATATTTCTAACGACTCGTATTTTAAAATTCATTTTCCTTTTGCTACACAGTGCCACACAGCGCTTCGAAGTAAACAAATTATATGCAAAAATATGTGACAGCTATTTACTTACCTTATGCATATGTAAATATATATCTATATAGACTCTTTAGAACTGGTTGTTATATACTAAATATACAAAATCTGAACATGGACAAAAGAAGCAACTGAAAAAAATTACAAATACTAAGTTAAATATGTATGTAATCAGTCGCTGCAATTTTAACTCTAGGGATACAAATACGTACATACATACATAAATAAAGAAAAATAAACAAATAAAAAATATATATGCAAGCTAAACCCTAAATAATAACGGAACTTATTTTTTTGTTGTAGTTGAATGTTAAATTTAGAAATGCAAGTAAGGCATAAGCGTGATTTGTGACGGATCTGCACTTATACATATATTATATATAGCATACATATACATATATATATGTATATATATATGTGAAATGTAGCATTTAACGAAGAAAAAATATTATAATTATATATTTGCAATAAAATATGCGTAAAGGCGTGCCAACACGAAACATTTTGCAAAAGTTTTCCAAATACAAACAAAAAAAAAATGATTTAGAAATAAACAAACATATATAATTAGGGAGAAAAATGTATGCTGAGCAATAATTGTAACAAATGATAAGAAATGAATGTGGATTTGCATGTCAGAAGTCAGGACTATCTATTACTAGGAAACAATAAGTATAAGCCGTATGGGAAAATAGCAACACCAATTTATCGATAACTACAAAAGCAGGCAGTTGAGAGTGCGCAACACAAACAAACATGACTTGTGGCAAACACTTAACTTTTTCTAACTTTATTACAAACTTAAACCTTAATTTTTGCTGCAGTACTGCACACTTTCGGCAAAAACTAACAATTTATCGATTAATTAAAAAAAAGTTGTAATCAAATTACATGCAGCAAATATATAGCGACCCTAATATATACAAGCACATACCTAAATATATAAATAAGTAGCAAACAAAACAAAACAAATACAAATACAAAAACTGCTGAATATATGCATAAAAAGTATAAATATAATTATCGATAAATATGATAAATATCGTAATGCTAATGCAACTTTAAGCTAGTTAAATAGTTTATATTTTTTTTGTAAACTGCAAAATAAATGCAACAACGAAGTGAGGCCACAAACACCGCAAGGCACGGAAAAGCAACTTTTTACAACAACAACCACAACAAAAGCAGCGAGAGGCGCACTTTTCTAGAACTTATGCGCGCAGCATTCTTTGTAACTATTTTGGTTATGCTTAGCAACACTACAACAACAAAAAAATTAAAATCATATTTTATGTAAAAGAGTTGGCTGGTAGTGCGCTTGCGGTGCGGCTCGCTTTTGTTTGTTCTAAAAATTAGGTTCCTAAATGTAAGCACTGCAAACATATAAATATAGAGTTTTAGAAAACTTAAAAAATACGTTATAGAAATATTTAAAATAAGTAGCTGAAATGTAAAAGCATAAATTATGTTAAATGCGCTATACATACACACACATACACATACACAAGCATGCGATACAAAATTGAATTAAACGTGTTGATAGAGAAACAATATTGTTTAAATAATTTTCGTAAAAATTAAAAAAGAAATAATTAATTTTGGAAAAATAAAAAAAAATATTTAATAAAATAATATAATTTTTGTTTGGTGCTGAAATTTATTATTTGCACTTCTTTGTTTTTGTTTTTACGTTAAATAATCTTTTTTAATATTTCAGCAAAAAGAGATAAATATTTTATTCAATAATAAAAAAATAAAAATTTAATACAAAAAAAATAATAATTTAATATAAAAAAAGTATAATTAAAGAATAATTAAACAACAATAACAAAAAAATAATTTAATTAAAAAAACATAATTTAATTTTAAAAAATATTAATTTAATTAAAAAAATTATAATTTAATTAAAAAAAATAAATAAATTAAAAACTAATAATTTCATAAAAAAATAATAATTTAATTTAAAAAAATAATAGTTTAATAAAAAACCAATAATTTAATTAAAAACAAATGATTTTTAATGCAAATTTTTGTATTTATTATTTTTTCTCTAAATAATTTTTAATTTTTTACTTTCATTTTCACATTACATAATTTATATTCTATAAATTAAATAAATAGTGTCTAAGGCTGTGTGCATAAATGAATTTCCCATAACATTTATTTAATTTGTTTAATTTTTATTATTGTAATTATTATATTTGTTATTTTGTTTAATGCTTAGAAAATAGCAAAAACAATGGAAATCTGTAAAATTTGTGCTAAATTTATTATTAATGTTATGCAAGTGTTGATGAAGTTATACATATACATATATTAAGGTGGCAATTAGTTGGTTTGAAAATAGTTTATTTAAAAATAATTGTTCAAGTGAATATTTTTTTTATTAATTTCAATATATTTAGAATCTGTTTAGTTATAAAAATAATAACTTAATTTCATGAATTGAAGTGAAAATGAAAATTCTTAAAAATTGAATAATTTTTCTTTAATAACAAAAGTAAATTAAAGCTTAAAACAAAAAAAAAGTATATGTATAGAGATTATAAAAATTGATGTGGTTACTCTTAAACACTGCATGTTATACCTACAACGTTATAAAAAAAAATTTATTTTATTATAATTTATAGTTATTACAAAGTTGCAAAAGTATTTGATGAAAAAAAGAAGAAATGAAAGTTTATATTCACACCTGTGTTATAAAAAATAATAATAGAAAGATTTATGAGAAAAATTTTTAAACTTTAATACTTTTTATTTGAAGTTGGCGAACCCATATACACAAGAAATAAATAATGTTAACGGTTGTACTAAATTTTGCTAACAAAAGTAGGGTTATGAATTGTATTACAACATCTGCATGCAATAAAATTGGTGCACAAAATTATTATTCAGCCACAATAAAACTAGAAAGTACTGTTTATTGTTGAAAAATCATTAAATATGGCAAAAATTGCTACACAGCGTCATCTAGCGTATGTTTTATTCAAAAATAAGCCGCAAAAACGAATTTCGCGACCCCAAAAAAGAGCAATAAATGTATTAATGGTTCGATTCTTTCTAAATTTTTCCTATATACGGGCTCACCAAGTATCAAAATTCTTGAAAAACAGAAAAAATTACACAGCAGCGCCATCTAGCGTATGTTTCAGTTAAAAATAAGCCTCGCAAATGAATTTCAAGTCCCCCAAAAACAGTAATAACAATATTTATGTTTCGATTTTTTCTAAATTTTTCCTGCATACAGTGTGACCAAATATTAATTATCCTAAAATACAGAAAAATTTGCACCACAGCGCCACCTAGCGTATGTTTTAGATAAATATTAGTATCAAACTTGTGTTTCGTGGCCTCAAAAACATAAATAACAATATTTAAGGCAAAAATAAAAAAAAAAAAAATGTTGTATACAGGGTCAACCAAAATATAAACTTTCATTTTTTTTATCAAATGCCAAGAAGTGCACTTTACTTTTTTTAGGAACTAAAAATATAGTTATTTTGGAACTGCCAACAAAGTTTTATCTCTTTTGTTGTAATGAAATTTTTTTAATATTTTAATATTTTTTTAAAAAAGGCACAAATACACATACACACTTACTATGTTATATTAGCAGAGTAGCTGTAAAAATTCTCGTATTTGCAAAAATCTCAAAAATACATATTTTGTGCAGTTACAACAACAAATCATTAATTACCACTGTACAATTTTATACAAACACATACACACATACAATTTATTTCGTTAGAATTCAGCAAAGCTAACTAAAGAATAGCTTAGGCAATGCGAACAACAACAAATTGGCAAGTGCACTTATTGAAACGCATTTAAACAAAACAAAAATAAATGCAAAAAAAAAACAAAGCAGAAAAAATGCAGAAGTACATACACAACAACAAAATAAATATAAACAAAAATATTAATTAAATATATAAAGGAAAAATATTATATACGAAATAGAAATGAAAAATGTACGAAATATAAATAAAAAATATATACATATATGAAATATATAAAAAATACTATATACGATTATATACTTATATGTAAGTGAAAAAAACATAGTAGAAAACAACAAAAAATAAAAATAAATAATTCTAACAAATTTAGTAAAGTTATATGCAAATTAAAGTATAAATACAGTAAAATTAGTAGAACAAAAACGAAAACAACAACAAGTCAACTTACAAACAGTTTATTACATTTTTCTATAGCAAACAAAAAATATTTAAATACAAACAAAAAATAAATGCATAAAAGTAAAGAAGAAGAAAGTAGCTAAACAGCGAGCCAAGTGCGCCAAGCAATATAAAATGTAAAAACAAAAACAACAAACAAAATTATTAAAATCACAGAGAATGAAATAGTATATGAAATGAATGTGCATATGTGAACCAGTATAAATGTCTGATGAAATGTTAATATTAAAAATACTAAAAAAAGAGAATAATAATTAATTTAAAAAAAAAATATTAAAAAATACAAAAATATTTTAATAATGTGTAATGAGGAATTAGCTTAATATTAAAAATTAATAAAATCAATATAAAAGCATGAAAAATAATGAATATTGAAATGTGTATAACAACAACAGAATTAAATACCTAATAAATATATTTAATATGGATAAATTTAATGAATAGAAATTGCCTTTCAATCTTTTGGTGGGAAAAATTTATATATTTGAAATATGAACTTCGACTAAATTACTTTTTTTTTAAGAATTTTTGATGCAGATGGGAACGGAGTCAAATTGCTGAAGCTGAAACGTTCAGAATGTTGGAAAAGACCTTCTGTGATAATTGTTGATTGATAGACGAGGAATGCATCGCGACCTTAGGTCTATTGTGCGCTCTCCTAAATCATAAAAGCCCCAGCATTGATAAAGTCCAATATACTGCTGGGTGCTAGCGAAGCGATGTGATCCCTATTTGGAAATATGGATCCAAAGGCCTTTAAGCTACGTCTGCATACTGCTATGCAGTCAATTAGCAGGAGTTCTGGTGTTTCAGGCTCCCTATCTGGCAATTTACGCAAGAAAGTAGGAGCATGTTTTGTAAGGGCTTCTTCTGCTTGCAGTGCCCGATGTAGAATGCGACAAGTAGTCTGAATTTGTCCGTAGGGATGTTAATTACATATTTAAACCTGTTGAGATTGTAACGCTCCATTAGCAACTTGGCATTGCGCATGCCTTGGAGTTGTGGCCAATAACTCTCTCTGCCTACTTTGGAGACTCACCGCAAAGAAGGGTCCAGGTCCTGCCATGTTAATAGATGCTTCGGGCGAGCTCATCAGCCCGTTCATTTCCGGCTATACCTTTTTGACTGGGCCCCCAACTGATGGTCAACACGTCAATAAAATTAAGGAATTAATGCTTGAGAATCGATGATTATCAGAAGGATCAGTGAAATCCATTTTGAAAGATCATTTGAACCTGAGAAAAGCATGATTGTTTCCAAAACCACGAAATTTATTCGAAAAACAATGAGGTAGAGTAACAACTGTAACTGCTTACCCAGAAGCATAACTATACACTATTACATCCCAGCCTTGAAATTCAACGCAGAATCCCCCTTACCAACAGCTGCTACTTTGGACTGAGTAGGTAATTGAAAAGTAAAGTCCTCTCTCGACGAACAAAAACCAAACACTACAAGTCACTCATCATTCCCTTCCTGCTGTATGGTGCCGAGGCATGGATCACCTGTTGAGTCAGGCTTAGGAGTGTTCGAGAGAAAGGTTTTGCTGTAGATTTATGATCCACTACGCATTGACAACGGCGAATACTGTAGGCAATGGAACGATGAGCTGTACGAGATATACAGCGACATTGACATAGTTCAGAGAATCAAGAGACAGCAGCTGCACTGGTGAGGTCATTTTGTCCGGACGGAAGAGAACACTCCAGCTTTGAAGGTTTTCGATTCCGTACCCGCCCGTGGAAGCCGTTGGAGAGATCAGGTGGAGAAGAACCTGGCAGCACTTGGTATCTCGAATTGGCGCCAAATAGCGAAAAAAAGAAACGACTGACAGACATGACAAATAGTGTATTTTGATTTATCTTTTTAATTGACGTTGTAATCGTCTTAGCGATGCGATCGAGTTCGTAATAGCCGTTAGCCATCAGCTAATATCGCGTATTAATTTTTCGTAAAGATTGCTTGTGTATTTTAGTCAGAATTCTTTGGATATATGTTATATGCAATTCACAAAGAGCATGCTCGTGCTTTGTTATTATTTACATATATTCAAATTCGACACTGAGACGAACCGGTTTTTGGCTCAACGTAGCTTGAAGCGCCAAATAAACTTTGCGTTCAAAGCAGCGAGTAACGACCAGCGATATGTTATTTGTTTATTATTTGCTTTTGAGCATCACACTGTTAATGCTGCTTACTCTTCCATGCCATTCCATTTCATTCGATAAATTTTGACCAAGTTTTGGTTTGTTTTGGAATGTGACGCGCAGGTATTTTTAGGCCTTTCAAGTTCAAGTACTCCCAGCTGTTGATCACAATGATAAACTCAGAGAGCGCGGCACGCTGAAGAGCGAACGAAAACTTTAAGACGAAATGCCATACTTGAGATGATCACAAATACAAATGACTCAGTTGACTTTCAGCTGGACCACAAGTTGGTTCGATCACATTGGCGCGCTTTGTGGCTCTCGGAGTTACTGTTGTGCGGTTGGTCGGTGAAATAATGTGAATGAAAGGTGGCTGGACTTACGTCTTCGCTGCTGCTGTTGTTTACGTAGGCGTTAAACTCAAAAAGATTACGCTGCGCTTGAGAGTGAAAGTGAGCATCCAGTTTTTACTCAAATTTTGTGAAGATTTCCTATTTATATAGTACTTTTAATAATAATCACACTGTAATGGGAAAACAAGTTCCCAAATATGTTCTTTAGAAACGTCGTTTGCTTGCTGATTGGCTTGATTGTTGGCGTACGTCTCACGGACTTCTGGGATTACGTCAAGCTGCAGCAACTGAGCAACAATGCGCGACTAAATTATACAAATTTCACACAGTCGCTGACGTCGGCGCAGGATGCCGATACACTTCCGGAGTTTTTGTTCAATAATACTCGTGTGCTGTGCTGGATTATGACCATGCCGGAGAACCATTTGAAGCGTGCGGTGCACATTAGGAACACGTGGGGTAAACGCTGCAATAAGTTGCTCTTCATGAGCACCAAAGCGGATAGTTTCTTGGATACTGTGGTCTTGGATGTGCCCGAGGGTCGTGATTATTTGTGGCACAAGACACGCGCGGCCTTCAAGTATATTTACGAACATCATGCGGATGAGGCGGATTGGTTTCTCAAAGCCGACGATGATAGGTGCGTTGCTCTTTGCGCGATCTGCGTTTGCTTTGTTTTTACAGTCTTTTTTACTTCACTGTTACCTCTTCAGTTACTTTATTATGGAGAATTTGCGTGCGTTCTTGTATCAATTTTCTCCAGATGCTCCGGTCTATTTCGGCTGTAAATTTCATCCATTTGTTAAGCAGGTAAATCGTTGTGTATCTAATTTTGTGTTTTCTTTTACAAAAAGGAACTGAAAAGTTTGCGTCGTGAACCTCGCTTCGATATATGTGATCACAACATTGTCCGACAGCGACGATTCTTAACATATGGTGTAGATCACAAGCTCGGATAGGCAGACTTTGTGGAAGAAAGATACTGAGGAAGGTTTAAATGCCATAAAAGGATTAATATCTTATAAGATGGAACATTTCACATAAATTAGTGACGACATCGAAATAGTTCAGGACTTAACCGACTCATCATTAAGGTGGACAGATGTACGGAAATCCACCTAGAGGATGTTAATGGAAAGGGTTGAGAGGCTCGCTGCTTTTGCATAATGGAAGCTTTAAGAACAACTCCTACGGCGGCCATTGAACTGGAACTAAACCTGACACCTACCGGAATGACTACTGACAAGAGAGAGAGATTACATATAAAATCTTCGGGCATAGCTCGGTACCTAATGCCGGTTTAGCAAACACCGACTATATGATCCTACTTTTCAAAGACGCGGAGCTGGCTTCTAATGCACTTGCGGACAATTCCAGAGTCAACATCTACGTTGACAGCCAAACAGCAGTCAAGGCAGTAACCTCGTATCGCATATCGGCCAGAACCGTTTTGGGTAGCAGGACAGCAGTAGAAAGTGTGGGCAGAAGCAAGAAACTTTACTTCTACTGGATGCCAGGCCACAAAGGCAGCGAGGGCAATGAAATAGTGGACGATATTGACAAAAATAATACCCGAAAATTGTCTATACGACGATCTGGACAGAAGTATGGTAAAGAAAGTCAAAACCCAATGGAATGAACTACCTGGGTGCAAAACGATAGATCGGAAGTTCACAAAATTCTTATTGGCACTCAATAGAAGAGTTTGTAAGAACATGATCGGAAAACTAAGTGGTCAGTGTCTGTTGGCGACACAAGCCCACAGAATGGGGCTGACAGATCGAGAAGACTGCAGGAAATGTTTAGAGCAAGATACCAGAGAAACAATGGAGCATCTCTTGTGCACTTGTCCCGCATTGGTGAGCCTACGTTGTAAGCATCTGAGGTCCCCACAGTAAGATATCGATAGTGAGGCCATAGAGTCTGTTAAAATTCGCGTCAAGCGGAGGCATCTAAAGAATGACTACTCCTTATGGATCGCAAAGGCCTTATTAGCTCACCAGATTACCCTAACCCAACCGACAGTTAAGTATTGTCTGTAGGAAAACTAGCACTCTATTTGAAACTCGTCGCCATACCAAAAGCGGTAATATGCTCTTCATGAGCGGTGAGAACACCGGTAGTGGAAATGGAATTGTCGAGAGATAGAAAAGATTACGCTATCTGTTATACTCCACAATGCCTTTGATTTAACTTAACCTTAGAAAAAATAATCTAGGCGCGTTAATCCTCATGATCTTGACAGCTATTTAAGTGGTCCATTTATCGAAATTAATGAGGCGCGAAACTTTGTACGCAATGTGTCCATGCTTCGATGTGAATATGAGGCGGCATAACATATTATTGGAAATATAGATCATCTGGGTCTATGAGTGACTTGTAGAATTTGGTCTTTGTTCGTCGAGAGAGGAATTTACTTCTCAATTGCCCACTCAGTCCGAAGTAGCACCTATTAGCAAGAGTTATTCTGCGTTAGATTTTAAGGCTGACGTTGTTGTTGGTGTTAACGCTGGTTCCAAGAGAAGAGAATATACAACGACATTGACATAGTGCAGCGAATTAAGAGACAGCGGTTACTCTGGCTATGTCGTCCGAATGTATGAAAATACTTCAGCTCTGAGAGTACTCGACGCAGTACTCATCGGGGAAAGCAGAGGAAAGACCAACATTCCGTAGGAAAAATTAACTGCAGAAGAACTTGGGTACACTTGGAATCTTTAATTGGCGCCAAACTGCGAAAAGGAAGAACGACAGGCGCGCTGTTGTAAACTCGGCTTTAACCGCTTGAGCGGTGTCTACGCCAATAAAGAAGATGAAGACACAAAAGATGTAAGGAAGATAGTAAAATGTTGCCGTTTCAAATATGCGATACTTTGACTAATATTTTTGTAAAAGGTTTTCTGAAATAAAAGTTCTATCTGAGAAGCCACGAACTTGCTTGAAGTTGGTGCTAAATTTCACAAAATTCGAAAATGTGAATTGTAATGTGTATTTACCGTACGCTGCCCAGGCGTTTCACGTGCCCCACAAATAAAGGAACGTAAAGGATACGTGTGTTGTTCGAATTGCTCTGTGTACAGCGTGTGACCCAATGGCAAATATTTGCTTGGCAAACGCCATCACACAACCAAGCAACACAATCACACACCAACACACACATATATATATATTTACTTATTTGTCTAACATAACCAAAATTGCCAGCATAGCGGTACCTGCAGACATTCCCAAAAATCACCGTTAAACGCATACAACCTTAACTGCTAGAGCAACGGATTGCCAGCCACCACCCAGCGGCCATTCCCACACTCTCAAGGTACGCGTGAGCCAAGCGCGCGTCCTGACACTAGCGCTACACATACATCGTTATATTTTGTATAGATGTGTGTGTATATATATTTGTATGACTGTATGTAGAGTATGTTAAGCAAATGTATACTCGCGCAATATTTGCTGTCGCGCGCAATATTCACATATTTGCACAAATTTGGCATTTGCTTTTATACTGATTCCTTTATTTCATTTTCATCTGTACTCTATATTTTTGTAATACCTTGTTGTTGTTGTTGTTGTTGTTGATTTTTATTGTTTTTGTACATTTCTGTTTTTTGGTTGGCGAAATTAGGGTTACATGTCTGGTGGTGCCGGTTACGTGCTCAGCCGTGCCGCGTTGCGTCGCTTCGCCGAGGTCGCTGCCGCCAACAGCACGGCGTGCTCGCAAAATCAACTCTCCGAGGACAAAGAGATGGGCATTTGTTTGCAGAATGCTGGCGTTGTGGCGGGCGATGCGCGCGACGATGAGGGCGCCGAACGCTTCCATCCATTGGCGCCGATACATCTGATACCTGTCGATACGTCGGAATGGTATCCATTATACCTGTTCTACAAACGCGATAAGGTCAGTTGGACACACGAAACATATACACAGCGAGTGGGGAGCGGGGAGAGAGAGAGTGAGCGGTGTGTGAGTGCGAGTGCGAAAGTGTGCTGGCATAGTTTAGTGTGAGGTTAGGTGTAGTGCAGCTGTTGGGTGGCCGTGTTGGCACGAGTAGTGGAGCAAGAAATTGCAACTGTCGACTGTCGGCTGTCGAATGGAGATTAATTACTTACTCGCTTGTTATTTTTATTGCTCGTTTAATTTTGTTAGATTTGCCAAATTGCTTTTATTTACGCTGCCAAGCTTTATATAAACTTCAACTGCTTAATTTGCCTCTCGGTGTATGTGTGTGTGTTTGTAGCAACATTTGAAGGAAGTGCTTTTATCCTTTCTTTTTAATGAGATTTTTTTCGATTTTATTTTGATTTCTTTTCGCATTTAAATTTCAGAATTTGCAGTGTTGTTCGCGCAGCGCCATTTCGTTTCATTACATTAAGCCGAAGGAGTTCTACGTTTTGGAATATTTTCTCTATGAACTGCGTCCTTTCGGTGTGGGTAATGTGGCGCACACTCTGCCTGCGAAAGCCAACATGTCGGCGCTGATGAAGAAATGGCAGCACGAATTGTCCAATAACATTTTCAAGGCTGAGGATTAATTGCAAAGTCGTTGAGTTAATGCGAAGTAAAATAGCTATAAGAACAATTAGCAACTGTCCATTTTGTATACCTTTTTGTACCTTATTATAATCGTGTGAATATGTAAATAATGTATTACTCAAAGGATTGAAGTGTGTTTTTAATTTTTTATTATGAAAAAAAAAAATGTTTTTCGTTGTGTAATTGGGACAAAAATGCACCAGGAAATTGTAATTAATTTCACCGGGCAATGTTATTTCAGAAAAATGTATTTTACTAAGTTGGTAGGAGTGTCCTTAATTACTTTGCCAAATATGGGCGCGATTTGTCAACAAGTTTGTTTACAGCAGCTGCTTATGTCGGTACACCTTGGAACTACTGAGAATTTTGCGATTTTTTCAATGGATAAAAATATCAAAAAAGGAATTTGTCTCAAATTTTGTATTTCCAAAAAAATTTTGTAAGCGAAATCGTTGCGAATGGTGGAAAAAGCTTACCATGATTCCGTTTTATCAAAAAACATAAGCCTATGAGTGGTAAAAAGTCTTCACAGACGCTCGAGAGCTCGTTAAAGACATGTCTCCTTCTGGACGACCTTCGACATCTTTAACTGATAAGAATATTGAAGAAGTGAAAGATATGGTGCTTGAAAATCATCAGGCAAGTATTAGAGAGATAACAAGAGAGCTCGACATCTCTCGCGAGTCCATTCAAATGCTTTTTGGTGGATATTTTGAGTATGAAACACGTTCTTGCTTAATTCGTCCCAAAAAAGCTGAATTTTATTCACAAAGAGTACCGTAAATAGGTCTCCTTGGTCATGCTTGATCGTGCGAACTCAGATCCCATTCATGGAGAGTATTATAACTGCCAATGAGACATGGGTTTATGAGTTTGACATAAACCAACAAACCAACAATCATCGTAACGGAGAAAAAAAGGAACCGAAACCAAAACCAAAAAAACACGCCAAAGCCGCTCAAACTCAAGTTGGTGCTTACTGTTTTTTCGATATTCGTGGTTTGGTTCCGGAGAGACAGACGGTCAATAAGGAGTTCTGTTTGGGCGCATTGAGCCGTTTGAGTGTGACATCCATCGAAAGTTACCGGCTGTCTCCGGATCGAAAAGCCATCAACCAGACCGATCATGTTATGATAGACGGAAGACGTGCTTCTCCGAACCGTTCGATACCAAACGAGGTTTCAGATAATGCGACTCTATCGTACGACTTCTTCAATCTACTCTTGGAGAAAAGAATTCGAGCTGAAGAGTTGAATAGAGGAGGTATAATCTTCTACAAGAGTCTAAAACTACCGACGTACAGGGTTTGTCCGGAAAGTAATAGGACTGAGTCGATTTAAAAAAATGTATTGAACCAATCGTTACAATTCTTTGAAAATTTTCAAAATAGCCTCTTTCTGCGTCGATGCAGCGCTGCCAGTGCGATTTCCAAGCTTTGTTGTCTCGAAATGCTTGCCTTTCATCTCGGAATCCAACTCAAAGATCCATGACTCGTCATCTGTGATTACATTAATCAAAAATTGGGAGCCAGTTTCACACATGTTGAAATTTTCTGGGCACACTTCCACTCGTCGCAATTTCTGGTCGTCAGTTACATAGCACTTTTGGGACCATTTTCGCGAACACCTTGCGCATGTTCAAGTGCTCCGTCACAATGTCATGAACCACAGATTTTGATAAATTTAACATCTGGGCAATTAAACGAATACTTAGTCGACGGTCTGAGTTCAAAACTTTGCACACACGAGTCACATGGTCAATGTTTGCCGAAGTCGCAGGTCTCCCAGCATTGTCTTCATCAGCAACTTCTTCCCGGCCCTCCAAAAAAAGCCTAGTGCCACCGAAACCTACCACTTCTAGCTAAAGCAACTTCTGGGTAAAACTGCTTGATCATATAAAATGTCTCTGTCGCAGTATATCTGCTCTGACGAACACTGCATTTGCTTGCACCACCCACAGAAACACGTCGCGAGTCAGGACGTGTTTGTCTTGAATCTCCAGGTGTTCGGAGACAACTGACCATCCGCTCGTTCGTTACGCCCTCTACCGAATCCAGTCGACGGGTGCACGCTTCGAGGTACAGTCGCGGCGGAAGATAGTCAGTTCTATTACTTTCCGGACAAAGCCTATACGCCGATGACATCGATATTATTGGCCATAAAAACCGCGCCGTTAGTTTTGCTTTTTCTAGGTTGGACCTAGAGGCAAATGGGTCTGGTAGTGAACGAGAGCAAGCCGAAATACCTCCTGTCATCATACAAACAGTCGTCGCACTCGCGACTTGGCTCCCACGTAACTGTTAACAGTCATAACTTCGAAGTCATAGATAATTTCGTTTATCTTGAAACCAACATTAACACCAACAACAACGTCAGCTTCGAAATCCAACGCAGAATAACTTTTGTTAACGGGGCTACTTTGGATTCAGTAGTAGTATTGAGGAGAAAAGGCCTCTCCCGACAAAGAAAGATCAAATTCTTCAAATCACTCATCATTCCCGACCTGCTATAGGGTGCAGAGGCATAGACGATGACAAACAAAATCTGATGAGTCGACGTTACAAGTTTTCGAAAGAAAGGTTCTGCGGAAGATTTATGGTCCTTTTCGCATTGTCAATGGTGATAACGCAGTCGATGGAACGATGAACTGTACGAGTTGTACGACGGCATTGAAATAGTTCAGCAAATTAAGAGACAGTGGCTATGTTTGGTGACCTAGTCTGCCGTCTGAATGGATGAAAACATATCAGTTCTGAGATTATTTGACTCAGTACCGCCTGGAGAAGCAAAGGAAGAGAAAGACCTCGACACCGTTGAAAATGCCTGGTTGCACTTGCAATCTCCAATGCCGCCAAACAGCGAAAAGGAAGAACGACCGGTATGCTGTTGAAAACTCAGCTATAACCATGTAAGCGGTGTCTACGCCAATAAAGAAAAAGAAGATGTTTGAACTGCGACAACTTCTCAGAAGAGTTGATTAGTCATTTACCATAGAAGGGCTTAAACATTTAGAGACTTAAACTTTTTTGATAAAATCGTTGCTTCCATTATCAGCAGGTAATCGAATATTTAGCAAAGTAAAGTATATACTGATGTACAGAATCTGTAAACTTTGTCGTAAATTTTAGACACACCCATTTTATATAAGTTCCCATATGTGATAAAATTATTTTATAAAATTGTAAATTGCAAAAGAGAAAAATATTTTTAATACTCAACACAAAATCATTTCGTTTCCAATGCTGATGGAAGGGATTTCCATTTATTTATCACTAACCCTTAAGTAGGTACAGCACAAAATCACTTTTTATTCAATCAAATTTCTGATTGATTGATTGTATATAATTAGAAGCAAATTTAAAACTGTTTGACATAAGAAGTCACTGAGGTATGAAACTCACCCTTTTTCGCTTACTCAAAACTCCCCTTAACTCCTTTAAAGTCTTGTCATTGAGATTTCCTGGCAAATCCGTCATTTGAATTGCTTGCCGCATAGCAAAAACGGACGACGAGTCTGCACATTGAAAATCACCCACTGAACGAAGCAATTTTTCATGATTCTTCTCCCGCGGATGCGTGTGCAAAATCCATCTTTTCGATTATCACTTAAGTATGCAGCCGGTATGAAGGGAGCGCTGGATGCAAGGACGCACAGATACACCAGAAGACGGACGGATGGACGTTGAACGCCTGTACCGATATCCAATTACAAAGTTGAACTCTGCAGTGTGCAACGTTAACTCTTAATCCACAGCGACTTGAGAAATGCGAGCACATACCTTCATATTAAAGCGAAGAGGAACTGCAAAAAAAGAAAGCAGAATGGCAACAGAGCAATCGTGCAACTACTGCATGCAATAAAAAGAACAAACACTTAAGTGTGCGCCCTCCGTTCGTGCGCCCGTCCGTAATAGTGGCTGTGTGGCATTGGCAGTAGCGGCGTTGCATGGCTTTGTGTGCTGCGAGTGGCATGTGGCAATTTATCATGTGGCGCGTGGTTCAAACACACATTTTTCGCCTTCGATCACAGCAGCGCGGCGCGACGCATTGCGTTCGCATTGACGTTCGCCAATTTATCATTGTTGCGGCGCGTCCGCGTTTGCATTTTGCGGCGGTCGGTCGCATTGCGGTGCCGCGCTGTACGAGTAGTGGTGGCACGCGTCGCCAAGCGCCCGATATACACACGCACACAGTTGTAGCGCCAAAGATTATGAGTGAACCGGAAAATCACATAAAACGTGACGCACACGTGAAAATTACCTGGGGAGATTCCAAACGCTCATGCATGCGCGTATGTTTATATGTGTTTGTGTGCCTGTATCAAGGGTGCGCGTAAGTGTATTGTACTCTACTTAATTTTCAGCGCATTTTTCGTGCACTTTTTGTTATTTATGGACATGAAATGTGAAAATAAAGCAGCGGCGCTATGCGAGGCGCTCTTCGCCAGTTAGAAGGAAAAGCTGAGGGTCGCTCGTTTGTACGCCGCTGTTCCAACGTTGAATGCAGAATCCGCAGTGGTGGCACGCGTGGCGCCTTCATGTTGACTGCAGGATTTACGAGCTCTTTACTATGCGCGCGCGTCAGATATGCCTGCAAAGCTACACAGCTGGCGTTGCTACTAGCACTGCGGTATTGAAAAAAGGCAAGAAAATTCGACACAATAAGCAGTCCGCATTGAAATTTCCACTTTTGCTGGCGCGCGTCATGCCGCGGCGTGTCGCTTGGTAATTAAAGCAAATAAATGTTTTAATTTTTGTTTATTTTCACTCGAAAGAGTTGAACGCACACACACAAACATACGCGCACATATAACAGCACACCTATAAATTTAATTTCAAAGGTGTCTGCATTGCTGTCATACATATTTATAGCGCGTCGACGCGCCGGCGTGTTCGCAAGTTCATTACAACGAGTTTTCTTCAACAGCACAACAAAAAAGCTGGAAAAAATTGCGGCGCTTTCTAAGCGCTCATTAGGTTGGCACGTAATTGCATTTCGTTACAAGTCTTGACGTTTTTTTCCGGAACGTGCCTGCGTAACCGGTTCGTTAAGCATGTGTAATGTCTGTTGTTAAGGGTTGGGCACACTTCGCTCATTTCCAACTGGAATTTCGTGTGCGCGAAGGATTTGCGCTTAATCTCTACACAATTTGCATATCTTTTTCGTTACGCGCTTTTGTTATTAAAAAGCTGCGTTGCTTATGTGTGCGCGCGCGCATACAATCATAGATCTGCACATGTGCTAGCATACTCACAGGCGCGCTTGCCTGCTGTGCTGCGAAACACTGCGCGCACAAACTCGTTATGCAGGCAAACACTCATTTGCCGAAGGTTTGTGATTTCCATTTGAAATATTTTTACATATTTCATTTACTAGTTTTACAACAGCTTGATGGCGTCATTGATGCTTTCCAATTCGTACATATGTTCTCTGCGTTTTAACTTACCACATGTCAGTGTAGCTTGTGTAATGCGCAGGGTTGCTACTGCAAGGGGCATAATATGCAGGCTGGAAACTGGTTTCGCAAACCTATTTTTTGTTTATTTGACGCTCAGTTTGTATTTCCCATTTGACAACCTTGTAAGTGATTAAAATGCAAATCACGATTTCGTTTGACTCGCCAACTTTTTGGTGGCTTTTGTTTTAGCGTGTGTTCGAGTTTGCATTACAATACTTTTACAGGCGCACGACTAGATTGGGTATTGAAATGGTGAGCAAAGGTTTTGAAATAATTAAATAAATAATATGCGAAGAGAGAAAAGTATTCGCTTAGCAAATGCATTAAAATTGCTCTGAACTGCCGCGTTCTGAGTTGTCAGCCCTCGGGTTGTGTTTTAAAATCGATTTAGAAATATTGTTGAGATCATAATTTGCTTTTATAACTAGTAAGAAAGGAAAAATAAACTTATTGCGGAACTTAACGCAATATATTTTCTTTATCTTTTTTTGGCTTAGATGTTATTTGTAAGAGCTTTAAATGAAGTGGTTTTGATGGGTATGGTCTAAAGTAGCTCTGACCAATATTAAAACGCGAACTTCCAGATAGGGCTTCAAAGTCATAGAGTAACAGGTCAATTGAAAAGTAATAGTAAAACCCATTTTTTTGGAAAAATTGCTTTTCTTTATTCAACATAGTTTCCTTCACGGGTGTTACACTGGTTAAAGTGACCCTCCAACTTTTCGATACCCTTTTTGTAGTAGGATTTGTCTTTTGCTTCAAAATAGGCCTCAGTTTCGGGTCTCAACTCTTCCTTCGACGAAAGTTTCTTTCCAGCGAGAATTCCTGTGAGATCTGAAAGCAGAAAGTAGTTGCTGGGAGCTAGATTTAGATAATACGGTGGGTGCGGAAGGAGAAGGAAGTACAACTCATGAATTTTTCCCATCGTTTTCACTGACTTGGTGCATTGAATTGGTGATACAGCACTTTCTTTTTCTTCAAATGCGGCCGTTTTTCGACGACTTCGTCATACAAACCGTCCACGAACGTTATATAATAGTCGCTATTCTATAAGTTATTCCATGTGCATCTCAAAATACAGATACCATAATTTTGAAAGCCGGGTGTTCGCTTTGAAGCGGGTTCATCGTATACGAGGTGTGTTCAAAAAGTATCGCGAATTTTGTGTTTTTTCAAAAATTATTTATTTATTCATGAATATCTATTTTGTCCCCTTCAAAGTAATCCCCATGAAATATTATACACTTGTGCCAACGGTTTTTCAAATCTTCGAAGCACTTCAAAAAATCATTTTTTTTATCTTCTTCAGCTCCTCCTTCGATGCCGTCTTTATCTCGTCAAGAGAAGCGTAAGGTCATTCTTTCATGGGCCTCTTCAGTTTAAGGAACAAGAAAAAGTCACAGGAGGCCAGATCTGGGGAATACGGTGGCTGTGGCATCATTAGTGTGTTGTTTTTGGCCAAAAAGTTGCGCGCAAGCAAGGATGTGTGTGAGCAGGGGCGTTATCGTGGTGTAAAAGCCAATTTTTGTTCTTCCACAAATCCGGGCGTTTCTGGCGGATTGCTTCGCGCAAATTGCACATAACTTGCTGGTAATATTCCTTATTGACCGTTCTTCCCTGTGGCAAGAACTCATGATGCACCACGCCCCTGCAATCGAAGAAAACTGTCAGTTACGATTCGCGATTCTTTTTGAACACACCTCGTACAGTCCACTTGGATGACTGCCGATTGAACTTTGGAGTGAAATGATGGAATCATGTTTTATTTATTGTCACATATCGACGCAAAAGCTCGGGTTTATTACTTGAACACCTCCAAACACTGCTCCGAATCATCAACTCGTCGTTGTGTTTGATCAAAAGTGTGCTTGCACGGCACTATCATTGCATAGAGTTTTCTCATACCTAAATACTCTTGAATGATATGTTGTACACGTTCAGTTGATATCTTTAGAGTGCCTGCTATCTCGAACAACTTCACTTTATGGTCATACAAAATTATTTTGGGGACTTTTTTGATGTTTTTGTCGGTAACAACCTCTTTTGGGTGTCCACTGTGTTTACCGTCTTCGATGCTCATTTCACCATGTCTAAACTTAGCATACCATTATTTCATGGTTGATTTTTCTGGCGCAATGTTGGAGAACTCGTCATCAAGCCAAGTTTTGGCTTCAACTGTATTTATTCAGTTCGAAAAGCAATATTTTTTTCAACTTGTAAAAACCGCTTTATCAATTTTTTTTCATAACAACAAAAGTTGTTTCACTTAAAATTATATAATTAACAAACTAATGATCTGACAGCTGTCAAATTTATGCTACACGCGCTTTTTGAAGGTTAGGGCTAACGAAAAATCATGTGCGTCTAATTCTGTCTGGCCGGGGACTTCTCAATTGATCTGTTATGTTTAACTATAGGTCTACAACTTTGCCTCCGCCGTTTTTTTTGTAAATTTAAGGCTTTATTGTATAAGAATGGTCCATAAGTGTTTTTCCTTATTCCCTCAAAAAGGAATGCTTAAATAACACACGAAATGCTTTATGATCCATTTTTTTGTAAACCAACACAAGTCGCTTTACAAAAATTCTATATTTTTTAAAACCTGATAGAAATCATATAGATGGTAGTAGTAGAGTAATAGTATTATCTATGTATGTGTCAGCCTCAGTAAAGCGTGGACGGGTGCTCAGCCGAACTTTTCTTGGAATTAAAAAAGAAAAGCAAAATTTCCCGCAAGTGTCGAGAATTCGGCTCAAAAAGTGACATATTCAGTTGAGAATAAGTTTGGGATGCAAATAGATCTCTACAAATATTTTGTTGGGTTAATGTTGACACAAATGTCCAAGATCGATATAAAATGATTTAATCGATTTAATCGATTTAATCGACCAGTGCTTGACCCTAGAGACATTTATTGGAAAACGGCGGAAGCAAAGTTGTAGACCTAAAAAATATTAGTTGTTTTTACTGTATAAAGTTAACACTTTTGTATTCTCTAACCTCTTGACTTTCTATACATGTATATTCACTCCATATATATGAAATGAAATACTTCCTATCCGTTTACCGATATTCTATAGTTTCTAAACTATTTACACAAAGCTCTTCAAAGAGACTTGTGATAATACAATTTAAGAGTTGTAGCAATGATTATCGCAGTCGCACTCTAAGCGAACTATGGAAGGAGGATTAAGTCTGTACGAGGGCTGCTGTATATATTTCTGGCCTAATAATGAAAATAGGAATATTTATCAACGAAAATGGTTCCATTGTTTTTCAAAAAATTCTCCATCAAGATTTATACACTTTTGCATGCGCTCAAACCAATTTTCGAAGCACTTTTTCCACTCCGATTGAGACACCTCCAAAACATGGTTTTTGAATGCTTCAACAGCATCTTCTGGCGACGAAAATCGTTGACCACGCATTATTTTCTTGATGTGTGGGAATAAAAAGAAGTCATTGGGCTGTACGGCGGATGACCCATCAATTCGACGTTTTGGCCGGTCAAAAAGGCACTGGTTTGAGCCGATGTGTGAGAGCTCGCATTGTCATGGTGCACAATGATTTGTCTTTTCTTGTTCGTTTTTCGAATTTCTCCGAAGACTTCAGGCAAACAAATGGTGGTGTACCACTCAGAATTGACCGTCCTACGTTGCTCAAGCGGAACAGTTGCCACATGACCAGTTTTGCCGAAGAAACAGGCGACCATTTGCTTCGAAGCGCTTCTTCCACGAACAACTTTCGTTGGATTTGGCTCGTCTTGGAAGACCCACACGGTCGATTGCTGTTTTGTTTCGGGCTCATACGCATAGATCCATGATTAGTCACCTGTGACGATCTTATAAACGTCTTTTGAAGCACCGCGATTATTTTTTCAGCATTTCTTTACATCAATCCACACGAGCCTTTTTTGAGCGATTGTCAAATTGTGCGGGATCCAACGAGAACAAACTTTTTTTACGGCCAGGTGTTCATGCAATATCGAATGTATGCTGGTGGGAGAAACGCATAGGCATGCCTCTATCTGAAGGTATGTTACATGACGGTCTTGCATTATCAGTTTACGTACGGCATCGATGTTTTCTGGCACAACGGCTGTTTTTGGACGACCTTCACGGAATTCGTCTTTGAGCGAGCGTCGGCCACGATTGAATTCGTTGTAACAGTTTTTCACAGTGCTATAGGATGGTGCTTCATATCCATACAAAGATTTTAGTTCATTGATGCACTCTTGTCATGATAATCCACGTCGAAAGTTGTGAAAAATGATCGCACGAAAATGTTCACGAGTTAATTCCATTTTTTGGCCGAGATGAATTTTTTAATTCCCTGTAAATAAAACAATTCACGATTAAATGACAAAACGTTCTGAGTGATGTTATGCTAAAAAATGTCAAACTTTCCAATGGAAATGTCAGATTGCACCTGGCAACACTTAGTGTTGCCTAGTCCAGAAATATATATAGCAACCTATGTATTTAGTGGGTTTCTCAAAGCAATGCTATACAAGTAGACCGTTAGGGACAGCAAACGACGTCATATTTTTTCCCGCTCTTT
>JBAWJQ010005623.1:0-37831 GCA_037783105.1 Bactrocera zonata | reverse complement strand
GGCCCTAAGCTAGCGCTGCGAGTTAGCCGTGTAACAACAAATGTTACACATCTTAATACCTTTCGCTTATTTGTATATATGTATGTGTATGTGTGAGTGTGCATTTCACTAGCCGGTTGTAGGCAGAAAATTGCTCCATCGGCGTAATGTCATAAACTGCCAATATATGGACATGCTATTCGAGAGCGCCGCTGTACATGCAATCACCTCTTTTTGTAATCAATACATACACATGTATGTATGTGCTCTCGTAACGGCATAATCAGGCTACTAGTGTTCGGTGTAGGGTTGCCATGTGGGTTGGGACTTTAGCCGCAGCCGTTTAGCCTTGGCTTTTTGGCCTGATACTGCGCTTGTAGTTGGTTTTCATGAAAAGCCACATGTTAGGCAAACACCAACTTTTGTATTGGCATTCACTGTACATACATATGTTCATGTACATACATATGTATTTACCCAGTAGGGAGTGAGTCAAGCGGCGAATTGCTACAGGTCTGGTTCGGTGATATACTTTTGGAAAAAAGAAAAGTTCCTCAATTGACTTGCAATATCGTATGGATTGACTGGATGGAAAAAAATTCCGTAGACTCGTGTATGGTTGCCACATGTTTGAAAAATATTTGTTGGACTAATTTCTAAAACTTGAGCAGGCCAGTAAGAACAAGGAAGAAAATGATAGCTAATTTTTTTTTGAGAAGGGTAGACCCCTAATCCCAAATTTTAATTCAATAAAATTTACGTCGTAGGCAAATTATTGCAATACTAGAAGAATTAAATTAAAAAGTTTAAAATTGTTTTTAACTGAAAAGATTTTTGGCGAGGGTTGCCATTTGTTTAAAAATTTGAATTTGAAAAAATATAAATAATGAAATAAATATTATTCTTATTTTCATAGAGTGTTAAAAAGTCTTAAAATTGAAATTTATTAAGAAAGAGTTGCCATATGGTAAAAAAATAATTAAAATAATATATTCTAAAATTTTAATTCAATCAAATTTACGTCGCAGTTAAATTAAAAGTTTAAAATGACTTTAAGTTAAAAAAAAATTTTGGCGATGGTTGCCATTTATTTAAAAATTTGATCTTAAAAAATTATAAATAATAATGTAAAAATGATATCCTAATATTATAGAGTGTTGGAAATTCTTAAAGTTAAAATATATTAACAAAGAGTTGCCATATTGCAAAAAAATATTTAAATAAAATTTATTAAAATTTATGTATAATATATAACTATAATTTTGCAGTATACATGGTCTAGGTAAGGTTGGTGGTTTAAGTAAAATTTCTGTTAAAAAAAAATTTGAAAAAGGTGGCAATACCAATTTTTGTTTAATCAGTCGCTTATTTCTTAACTTATCTTTACTTTTTCTAGAAACTGTATTTTTTAAGTCGGTTGGCAAGATTTCTCAAGAACTACTCAACCGTTCTTCATGAAATTGTACACAGTTCTTTGTGATACAATTCTTAAAGACTTAGACGAAGCTGTTTTTGCTTTTCGATTACAACTACAGATTTGAAAAAAATTTCGTGTAAAAATATCAGTCAAAATTCCAATTTCAGTTTTTTTCCCGTCCAAGTTCTAAGTTAAGGTTTTAGGTAAAACACATGTTTTTTCATTTTAGATTATCCTCTAAGGTTATTTTGCCAATGCGGAATCATCTTTTTTCCGAGGGGAATTTTGTCAAAAATTTCAGAATTTCTTTGTTACTAGTGTATGTTTGTAAAAATAAAAAAATCGAATAAAATATTTTTTTTTTTATGAGAAAAAAATTGTTGGAAAAAGTTTCTTTTTTTTACCCGAGAAAACCCATGTAACCCCTTATAACACATATTAAGAGACTTTCGTTTTTTGATTATTCAAACTCGACTAAACATTTTTTAATAAATAAGAACTTATAAGTTTAAATTAAAGTATTTTTAACCTACAAAGAGGTCCAGCTGAGACTTTCTATTATTTCTAGACATCGTAAATTACTCACTCCTTTATGCACTACCTGTCATGGCACATTTCACTATGCCAAATACTCATTCGGTAAATATCCTTGCTTTACACTGAGTTTCGGCTAATTTGTGTGGCTTTCGCCATTATCGTCAATTAAGCTTGTTAACGAATTTAGGTTTAGAAATTTAAGCAAATTACGTTAAACAAATTGTTTTTCCGGTTGCTTGCCTGCTATGTACATAGTCTACGGATATATTAGGGACGCTCTATTTCACATGGATGCTTTGAAGTATTTCACAAATAGAAAACAAAATGCACGTCTCTTTCTATGATAATTAATAATTTTAAATATTTATATATACATGTAACCATATCACAAATCGAATACTGAAAATTTTTTACGTTTCAATTTATACATATATATATGTATATGTATATACACATGCACAAAAGTCATGCCTTTCGCAGATTCTTTGTACTGCCATTGGCTTCCTTATATTCGCTGCAATTGCCAGCAACAATCTGCGCCAAAAATGTGCGGTCTAAACGAATTAAATTCATTAGTCTTTATTCCGTTGAAAGGAAATAGTAATTAGGCATAACATGGTGAAAAGGACGCTTAAACGCACGCGTATGTGTAACTGTACGTTTGTTGACGGAACTAAGACCTAACTGTATTTGTGCGTAAAGCCATATGAATATACAGTGCTTCACATAAATATTCGCACATCATAAAAATGCACATATTGTAATTTTTTAAACTTTTTCTATGAAAATTAGTATGGAGCGATGGTAAGGTGTATGGCATTATCAAAAAAGTGCCCTTATTAAAGCTCTAGAACAGGTGCTTTCCTGCCTGCTTTCTGGAGATTACGGGTGCAATAAAAACCACCTTAATAAAGGCTTTGGAGGTTATCCCGACATCTAGGTAATAAGCATACAAGTAAAGTATGAGGCAGTGTTTCGGAGCTGGACTCGGCGTTATCATATTCATGGTACTCGACCTTGTCAATGAACTCAACTGGCAATGCGACCGAGAAAACGAGACTAGGGAGAAATTAAACACATTATTTTCATTCCCCGATAGAGTGGGCTTCTGCTCTAACCAGCAACTCCATAAATATTCTAGTGAATTGCCAAGGCCAAAAGTCTCATTGCGTTAGGCTGTGCAAGCAGGTTATTATTAGACTTTAGTAATATCATCGGCGTGCCCCACTACATAGGAATAGAAGGAAATGAAATTGCAAATGAGCTGGCTGAGTACTCCTAAGCAATGGATCCTAAAAGAACACCTCATGTCTTGGAACAAAACAGACCAAAAAGCTCTTTCTTTCAGGCAACATGGAGCTTAGTAAGAATGTAGGGGTTACACATATTCTTAAGATCCCAATTTCAGAAAAAGGGAAACGTGGATACGGCGGAATGCAGAGCATGCGATGATTTTTTTAGTGCTGTCAAATTTTTCAGAGAAAAACTACCGCCAAGTGGAGTTCTTAACTTTTCCCTCACGCGGGCATTGAAAAAATACGTGCTAAGAGTCTTCTATGCACCCTGTACACGTCGGATAGTACGGACTAAGTTCGTGATGGAATCGGAACATATAGCTTCTAAAGCATCCAATTCCACACGGTATTGGGGTTAGGTGGAAGTCTATCTTATCTATCTATTCATGAATTCATATCCGGGATTAGCTTGAGGATTCACCATCCTTTGCGAGGTGGATGATGAGACAATAGAACATTGTCTATGTGAAGACTGTTCAGCTGAATGAGACGGGACATACTTCTCGGCTCTCAATACTCTAACTTAAGAGACATTGGGCAGTTAGGGTGGAAAGGAATTATGTTTTTAGCAAATCCACTTAGTTGCTGGATAAGGTTTAATTCGGTTACAACCCAGGTGCACAATGGACCTAAAGATGGTCTAGTGCGCCCACCCTTAGTCTAGCGATCCATGAGCCACCCTTTTCAACCAAAAACGTCTGCCTTTAAAAGTAGATTCAAGCATTGTGCGTAATTTTTCGCTGTTTTCTTGGAAAAGACGTACGCATACTCACATAAAGTGGCAAAATGTGTAAAAATTTCAAATTGAAATTTACAAAAGCTACACTGAACAACTTGTCCGAAAACTTTTGCACACTACTGTATACGTTATTGCACGTACGAACCTAAAATAAAGCTTTTCAGGGCAGCCACAATGTTGAAACGCTACCTGTGCTCTCCGAAATTTTCCCGACCAGACCAGGCATGTTTTCACTTTGGGCTTAATTTGCATTTAAATGGTTTTTGCACTTGCTTTATTTTCCGTGTAAATGGGCTTTTGCGAAACGTTAATGGGCAGTGCATAAACACGACAACACATACACATCCATACAGAGTACATACTATACTTACATGCACATGTAACGGACTGTAGCCAGCTTGTTCATAGTACATGGAAGGGTTCACTTTTCTTTGTTGGTGCAATTGCATTTAGACCAAATATTTTCCGGCAAAATTAACAATTATTGTTTTGTATAAACAATTTTCAAAGACTTCCTTCCGCGGATAGTTTTCAATAATATGTGGTTATCGTTAATTATATATTTATGCTTACACTGAACCCATTTTAAGTGTAAGAGGTTGGAACAGGTGGGACATTTTGACTACTATTATTCCAAACCACTTTTGTACCATATATTTTTAATGATTTTTTTTTACCAAAAAGAACTTTTTATGCGAAAAAGATTCAAAATATTCGTAAACCTCTCTACCAGAGTCCATATATAGGGGGGGACATCTAACGTTTTAAATTTGAATTATCTATATTTTGACATTGGAAACGTCAAATACCATTCGGAAACTGACAGATATTCAATGAAAAGTCTAAAATTTACGAAATGGGTCACTATTCACTAGAAGAGAGCTGGGAAATATTGAAAACTTTTTTCCAAAGTTCGTTTGACCGAGGATGGTCAATTTTACCGAAAAATCATCTTTTCGGTGGAGGCTCATTTCCACCTCGATGATTATGTTAACAAGCAGAATTGTCGCATTTGGGGCACAGAAAACCCGCACGTAATCGTCGAGAAGCCAATGCACCCAGCTCGAATCACTGTGTGGGCGGATTTTGGTCTGGTGGAATCATCGGCCCATTTTTCTTCGAAAATGAAGACAACATTTGGTTCCAGCAGGACGGCGCTACGTGCCATACAACAAACGCTACACTCAATCTTTTACGCCCTATCTTCGAAATTTAAAATTTTATATGGCCCACCCGTTATATAGAGTCGTTCGGCTCGAGCTTTTATACATTTACCTCATTATGTAGTGCAATGCCCTAGTTCAGATCGCAGTCATTAATCCTCTTTAGATCAACTACACGTGAGGGTTGTCGTTGCTAAATACATAAATATGTACCATACGCACTTACGCATCACTTTTGCATCACAATATTTTAATATAAACAAATATCTGAAAACTCTTCTTCCACTGAATCTACAGCTCGTTTATATTTTCTAGCTAACCTCTGAAGGTTCAGTTATATTTTTAGGTCTACTAATTGAGATCATTGAAAAGGAAAACCAACCGTTTTATTATACAGAGTGTGATCCATTTCGAAATTCCCTACTTTTTATTTTAACAAAAATACAGTAACTTAACTCTAACAGTGTGACATTAAAACGTGAAATTATCTGCTGACCTAAGAGTTCTCTCAAAAAATTAATTGATTAATGCGATGTGTGGGAAGTGGTTCCGTCTTGTTGAAATGTCGACGAGATAACGAGCTTCAATTTCAGGCATCAAATCAATTCAAAAAGTCGGTTATCATGACGCTTGCGTTCTCACCGGTATCCTTTTTGAAGAAATATGGACTGATGATTCCACCAACCTATAAAACACACCAAAACGTTGTTTTTTCTGGATGAAATGTCATCTCTTGAATCTCTTCAGGTTGCTCTTCGTCCCAAATGCGGCAATTTCACTTTTTTACATACCCACTGAGCCAGAAATGGGTATCAACGCTAAACAAAAGTTGGCTCGAAAACGTCGGATCTTCTTGGAACTTTTTAAAAGTCCATAGAGTGCAGCGATGTCGCTTAGAAAGTTCGAGCGGCTTCAGTTGTTGCACAAATTGTATTTTGTACGCATTCGATTTAAGATTGCGACGTAAAATGCGCCAAGTCGTTCCATATTTCAGTCCGAGTTGCTGCGAACAGCGTCGAATTGACTCTCCGTAGTCTTCACGTACACTCTCAGCTATGGTTGCTATATTTTCGCGAAACATCCATAAAAATTTCCAACCAAAAAAATTAGACAAATCTCGAACAAAAAGGCTGCCGAGTTTTCTGCTTTTCTTACATAGCAAGCTTCTGAATCTGATAAGACAGAAATTATAAAACTTCATGTTCTTTTAGAATTCAAGCAATAAGAAAGCTCACTACTCGTATATTTTATTCTCTATACCATTTGATCAAATTTAACCCGGACTAGTTCACACGCAGACCGAATTGATGGCAAATTTATTCTTAAACATTTTCCTACGTTCTTGTGAAACTCGATCTACATTGTTTATGATGCGACAGGTATGGCTACGGAATCGTAGAAAATGTTGCAGAAGTATTTTGGGAATCCACTTCATCACAAACACAAGTATTTAAGGGTCACAAAGTATTGAGTGAAGGTCGAAAACTTACCAAATGCGAGTCCTTTTAATGACGATGACATCTAAAAAGTAAAGAGAAGAATGCTTGAAAATCGATATGTTGCCATCAGAGAGGTGGCAGAAGATCTCAACATCTCTTAGGGATCGACTCAACACACTTTGATTGTTGTTTTGGCTATGAAGCATGTCACTGCTAGACTAGTACCAAAAGACCAGAATCTCTTGCATAATAGCTCAGGACTTTACACTTATCCATGCTTCATTACGTAGGGTTATGACTAGGGAGTGGAAACTGCCCAACAATCTAGCGAATGGCGCTCCAAAACTGAGACGAATCCGAAAAAGTTTCGCTGAAGCCCACGTCAGCAGGGGTTATAAAAAGTATCTGGTATATGGTACTCGTTATAAGCAAATTGTATTAGGCGTATTTTAATGACGATAGTGAAGATTTGCATTGAAAAATACTAAAATGTTGGCTTTTTCGGCAGTCCCGGTGAAATATCCGGTTGGATCAGCGCATCATCCTAATACAAGTTCTGTCGCAAAATAAACAGATCTTTTTAAATATAACGGTTCTGGTGGCGCCACTTATTGGTGGGTATATGAAATAGGGTATTGTATTCTGAGGGTATTGTACACCGAGAGTTCGTCCCACCTGGCCAAACGATTAATTCAGTATTTTGACTTGGTGTTATGAAGCGTCTTTTGTCACGCATTCGTATGAGGCAGAGTCCTGGCGCCTGTTGCACGATAATGCGCCGTGTCATCGGTCGACGCTTGTCACTGATTTTTTGACAAAAAACTACGTATTAACCATTAATCACTCACCTTACTCACCTGATCTGGCACCCTGTGATTTTTACCTATTTGGAAAACTTCATTTGCCAATGAAAGGACACTGGTTTCAGGACATTTCAGCTATCCAAAACTCGGCGTCCGATATTCTCCAGAGCATTCCGAAAAATGACCTTAAACACTCATTTGAAATGCTAATTGACCGGGCTAAACGCTGTATCGAAGCACAAGGAAACTACTTTGAATAAAAAAATATAACTTTTGGAAAATATTAATTTTTTGTTGTTTTTTTAACAGTCCTGTTTCTTTTACGACGGACCTTGTATGTCTAGTTTTTGTCAAGATGATACTAATATACTTCGTGACTTCTTAGTTGAAACATATTTAAGAACTGTGTCTATGTGAAATACTTGCTTATAATACTACTTACTGTTATGATTTTTTTACAACAGATTTCATGTTTTAGAAACCCGAGGACATACATAACCTAACAAATCATCTCTTGAACATCATTACAAAATTTTGTGCGAATATGAAATAATATTATAATATTAAAAACCGTCAGATATCTCAAAGAAAAATTATCTAGAACACTCTTCATTATCAGTTTGAAGCATATTTATGCTTGTCTGCTCTGCAGTGTTTTCATTTCACTTAGCCTTAATTTAAAATTCAACAATATCGTAGTGAAGACAAATAAAAATTTCAAATAACAGCTGTGATTCCCGTCAATGGGTAAACACTGGCAACTCTGACGTGGACAGTAAATGCGTCAATTGACCCAGCCACCGGCGATTTCGCCACAAAGAAAAACGTCACAAACAAAAATAGCCACATTGGAAGTTGCAGTGAGAAATACAAAAACAATTTAGGTGAAGTACCAAAATAAGCCGTGCTTTATTATGGATCCCAAAGAATTTATGTTTTGCTTATACCCCGACATCAGCATTAACTGGCGCTAAGAGGTGCTGCTAAATATGACGACCGAATGGTATTGCGGTATTCCGCCAGCGGCCAGCGAAGGCGCACTTCTATGACGAACATCTGAAATATGTGTATTTTCCTCAGTTGATGTGGGGGGAGGGCGCTAACCACAACCCACCCGATGAGAGAGTTTTCACACCAGGCGCACCGCTGCGTCACGTCTACATCATGACAGTCAGGCAGATGGCGCTTCTAAGCTTCCGTCAATGATGAGGACATACTCGCATTAATGAAGCCGGCACTGAGGATAATGAGAGACGTACTGAGTATCATGAAGTTGTCGGCCAAATCTTAATTATCACGTTGATAATGACAACATTCAACAGTGTGATTTGCTAAAAGCAAAAGCGCCGTTGTTGGTTGTCTTGTTCCGCCTCGGAGTTTTCGGTGAAATGAAAATTCTTAAATTGCTTTATTGTTGTTGCATTGTTTTGTGTCGGTGGTGTTTTTGTTTTGCTGTTGGTCAGATGACTGATTTAATTGCATATAATTAAAAAGTGGGAAGGAAAACAACGAGAATAGAATTAAATCTGAATTTTACACAGTTGCGAAAACAGCACGCGTCAGAGCGGACGAAGTCGACGGCATACCACGCACCCGAAATACACGGTAAAAAATTGTGGAGATAATTTTCATGTCAACGAGTATACATATTTCAACGAGGTCAAACCGTTGCTGTTGAATTATTACTGTCAAAATTCCGGCATTTGGACCTGATATTACTATATAAGGTAACAATTTTGTTGGTTTCGGTAAAAGACTCGGAGACAATCAGTCTGGATTTAATTGGAAAAAGCGTTTCTCTATTCATGTACCTAGGTTAACTATAGAGCTCTTAGTTTTGAAGCTCCAGAAAGTACTTTGTTTGGAAATTATGGTTTACCTTTTCGTATACCTGTCGAAGATGGTGGAAGGAACATCATTTTGGGCATATTTAATTGGTTTACTATCAAAAGGGTAGGGTTAATGAAGTTCAAATAAGTCAAATTTTGTGATGTGTATCCTCAAAATTGTTTTGCGAAATTCCGTTCCGCTAATTTCGATCCTGAGAATGCATCATATCCTGGAAGGCCTCTTGAAGCCGATGCGTATAAACTGAAGTCGAGGTGATCTACTGCCTGATGCTCAGAGCACACTGAAACTGTGGAGAGAACACTTTTTCAACCTGCTGAATAGCAGTGAAAGCAATCGAAGTCGATGGAGTAGACGTTCCATTGCCCGACCATGAAGAAGTTCGAATAGCAATTACCCGTCTGAACCACGATTGGAATTTAAGTGTGCTCTGCCCAATCCACGAAAAGGAAGGACGTACGAGCTGCGAGGCTTATCCCACCTCATCAACATCATATGTGACCTGGTTTACGAAAAGGGAGCTAACGTGCGAAAACTAGTTTTAGCTAGTTTTAGCATCTCATCTTCTATCCGAATCAACTAAAAAGTGAAAATTGATTTTTTGACACCTAAGCCATGGGGGCCAGGTCACATATATGAAGTTCTATTGAGCGTACTGTGTGAAAGACTAAATCCTCTGATTGCCAACTACTTGGACCTTATCAGTGTGGCTTTGGGGCGGCCTCGAAAATCAACTACTGACCAGATATTCACAATGCGCCTAATCTTCGTAAAGACACGTGAAAAAAGGATCGACAAACACCACCTCTTCGTCGATTTCAAAGCTGCTTTTGACAGCATGAAAAAGCTGCCTTTATGGCAGGATGTCTGAATTTGGTTTCTCAGCAAAATTAAAACTAATAGAGTTGTATAAACAGGCGTTGAGCAATACCAAAAGCTCCGTCAGGATCGAAGAGGACTTCTCCGAGCCGTCCGATACCAGACGAGGTTTCAGACAAGGCGAATCTCTATCGTTGTGCTACTTTCATCTACTGCTGCAGAAAATTATGCGAGGTGCAGAGCTTAATATAGAAGGTACAATCTTCTATAACAACATGACATTGATTTAATTAGCCTCAATACCCACTCCGCTAGTAGTATTGAGAAGTAGAGTCCTTTCTCGTCGGACAAAAACCATATTCCACAAGTCTCTCATCATTCCCGTCCTGTTATATGGTGAACACTTATGGACGAGGACAACATCTGAGTCGGGTTATGAGGAAGATTTATGGTTCTTTGAGCATTGCCAACGGCGAATACCGCAGTCGAAGGAATGTTGCGCTGTACGAAATGTACGACTAGGTCAAGTCCTCCAAATAGATGATAACCACGTAAACGTTGTCTACGCTAATAAAGAAGATGATAATACTAGGACAAGAAAATATCTAAAAACTTGTAGTGGGAGTCTGTGATTTACCCTCTAAATTATAACTATGAAGATCCGCAATATTGGAATAAAAGCTGTATAAAATGGAACAAGGTAAACATTGCTATCAAATAAAGAGATGTTGAATATTTTAACGAATCGCTTAAGCCAAATTGTATTTAGTATGTGTGAGGTAAATTTCTAGTTTTTTCTGCTACGCGGCTAAAGACCACCAACATTAAGAGACAAGTAAGAAGTAAGTTTTCAAAAAAATCGTTTAACGGTACTGAGAGGCTATGACTTTGGACGTCCTAAAATCTAAAATTTGATATACGAAAAGTATTATGATCATTTCTAAAATACTTTTCTTTATAACATTTAATATTTTATGGTGAAAGGATATACTATAAATATATATCATGTTTTTAATATCACGGCACATATTCTCCAGTAAAAAGTGCTATAATTAGCTGTTGATATGCAAATGAAATTTCCATAACTTCCACTTTAGTAATACTGATTTAGCTTAACTAAATTGTTTTGAATGTGCCTTATGTGTGCTGAACAAACAAGCTGAAACCGAAAGAATTTTCACATTTTCTCGAACAACCGCAGGCAGCAAAGCAGCATTAACGCGCAGCCAATGAGCTAAAGAAATCACCAAGACTAACGGAAACCCACGAGCGGCTGCTTGTGGAGGTGGCTCGTGGGTGGGCAAGTTTTAATGTATTTTATTCTAACCTTTCGCTTTGTAAAAGCAACTGTTACGAAAGGCGAAATTGAGCTGCAAGCAAACAGCCTGTTGCTTCAACAGGTCAACACGCATGGCAGTGTACCCAGCACTCCAGCTCGAATAATAATTTGCCGGTTCGAAAATGTGAGAGCGAGCGAAACGGTTCAGAGAGTATCTTTCACTGGAAGTGAAAAGGATTTGTGAGCGTGAATTCGTTTATTGCTGCAAGTGTGTATATGTGTGTGAATCGAGCTACTCCTTTGCTATTCAGAAGCCCAGGCCTCTCTTGATATTTGTTGCATTCGCTGCCGTGAAATAAAGTTTTACTTTGCATGGGTCCCGTTTATGGCTCGCGCGCAGTGAAAGTGTTTGCATTTTTAAAGGAATATTAAAATTTCGGTTATTATTGTTTTTCATAGTCGAGTAAATGGGAGCGTTGGGGATTGGTTTTGAAGTTTGGTGGATATTTGGTGAATGTATTTTTGATGTAATTTATATTTTATATTAGTTTTAGGGTTTAAAAGGCAAATAAAATATGTTAACATCTACGAAAGGTTATTTTTAAGTAAAATATCTCGAAAATTTGTCAAAATATATAGGACTTTGGATTTTTTGAAGATGTGAAGGCTAGGGTATCGGCTTGAAGTACCCAATTTCAAAAAATTATAAACGAAATCTTCAAAAATATAATCTTAAATTGAAAATGCCCAAATTCAAAATCGTCAAATTTAAAATTTCAAATTAAAATTTCCAAGTTCAAAAATCCCCAAATACCTTGGACAGTTCAACATCGAAGTGTTCTAAAATTTTTCGTTTAGAGCTTCATTCTCTAAAATCTTAAGCAAAATTGTCCAAAAAGAAATCTCAAATTTAAAATCGCCGAATTCAAAAACCCCAAAATCCAAAACCACCAAATTCTAAATCCCAAAACACCTTCGCCGGTCCAACACTGGAGTTTCCTCAGTTTTTTCGCGTAGAACTTCATTTAGCGCAATATAACCCTGGTTGGGGGGTCCTAAGAATTTTCCCTATGATTTTATCTCTTGGTTGGCACTTCAAAAAAAAAAAATAATAATAATAACCCTGGTTGGCCCAACATCGGAGTGTCCTGAGTTCATTTGATAAGCCTGATTCGTCCAAAACTGGAGTGTCCTCGTTTTTTTCTTAAAGAGTTCTTTGTGATTGGGGGTCTTCAATCACGCTTCAAAAAAGAAAAATAACTCTGGTCGGTCCAACATAGGAGTATCTTGAGTTCATTAGGGTAGAATTCCGATTTGTACACTTCGAAATATGTATCCTGCTCGGTCTAAAACGGGGTGTCTTCAGTCTTTTCGTAGAAGAACTTCTTTATGCATTGGCGAAACTTAGCTTCGATAAAGAAACCTTGGTCGATTCAAGATCGGGATTTATCAAGAAAAGAAAAATTCTGGTTACTAGTTTTATGTAGAAGAGTCCAGAGGTTGTCAGAGGATTAATTAGATCTTCTATGACTAAATTTAACTTACGGCTGACCAACTACTTTTTTTTATATAGGATATAGAATGGTTCCAGCATACATATACATAGTATATACATATAACACTTATCCATAGATAAGGAATTACAGAATAGGCCAAGAAAAGTTCAAAAATTTTAATATTTTATTTTATTTATGTTCTTTTATATTATTGAATAATATTTAGAAAATTCACGAAAAACAGTTCTACGCCCTAAAATCTCTCCTACACACAAACTCTAAACCTACTTCATACACAGTCCATATATACAAACTGAATAAGTATAAACGAAGTGGAGTGGTGCTCGTGTGTATTCGATTTTTCGTTTAAAGTTTGACCTTGTGAAACTTCGCAGTTAAGTACAAACTGCAAGACTCCTCGTTCTTGCAAAGTGCTAGTTTTCCACAGCTAGGCGGAAGTCGATAGCTACGAAAGGCCCTAAAGGCACAAGCAACAAAGTGTCTCCCTCAACGTACATTTACAATGGAACTGCATTGATAAGGAAGCAACAAATGTTTGCGTTGTTGGCCAGCTGCTTCGCGCCGTCAGCGAGCAGAGCTTTCAGCGCCAAACAACAACGAAAGCAACGAAAGTTTGTCCCAAAAGCGCAAAGGACCCACTCGCGCGCTCTCCACAAGGCTTTCAGATGCTCTTCGGTGCTCTTCGACACAAGAGCGGAGCGCAAGGCTCAGTAACTCCGGCGGAATTTGTTGTGGGTGGTGCTATTTCTGCTGTACTGCCGCGACGGCGCTGGCTGTTTGTGTTGGTGTTGCAGCTGCTGGTGTTGGCGTAACAGCAAGTGTTGCGTGTCCGTGGCTGTCTCTAACGTTTGTTGGCTGACAAATTTTTCGAAACGGTTCTTGCCACCGTCAGTCTAGGGTAAACGCTTCAGATGGGCACAACAAGTGCGCGCGTGCTAATAATCTTCACACACACAGTGGTTCAGTACAAGAGCAGTGAAAGTGCTAAAGTGGTGTGTGACACTAAAAACCGAAACAACAACAACAAAAGCGGCAACATTGCCACTTACTTGCCAAACTGGCATACAAATCGCATTGAACGTTAAGCGCCGTGTGTGCGTGTGTGTGTGTTAGCGACGGTAAAACCGCGATTAATGCCAGTTTTAGCCGCGTCTCAGCCGCAAACCGCCGACATTCACAGCAGACGACATAGCTACGCAGCCAATAACGGTGGTTGTGGGGCGGTGCGCCGCATTCACCTGTCACTTTAAAGTTTACTTTCGATTTGCTGATTGTTGCGCCAGTCATTCGAATTCGACGGAAATAAGCGACTTAACCGGAAGAGCAGATTTTACGTCGCGTTTTAACGCCGCCTTCGCGTTTGCGTGTTTGTTATTGTAATTTCTGAAATTCATTCTTCCTGCCTTGGAATTTTTTCGTGTTTTTTACGCAGTTGTTTTTTGGTGAATCACACGTCAAGCGCGATAAAGTTAGCGAAACGCTTGAGTGGCAGCTCCCCCTCTCTTCCTCTTACGCGTGTGTGTGTGTGCAAGTGCTTCGCGCCTGTTTTTCGTATGACTGAGCGCTTAGCGGGTGTGTGTGCGAAAGTGTGAGCGCAACGGAAGTGTGAAATCGTAAATAAAGTGGCATAGCTTTGCTGGCGGCCTCAACTAGTACGGCGCTACGTACACGGGCGCGCCCTCACAGTGGCAACAGCGATTTGTTTGCAAAGCCCACGCTTACGCGGGGCAAAGTGAACATAATTACGGTTTTGTTTTAAGACAACAAACAAGTGAACAAAGTGTTTGAGCGGTGTATTTGCACACGAATAAATTTTTGTGGTCGAAATTGTTGGCATTTTTGTGAAATTGCAAGTGATACCGGTTGCAACCAATTTAGTGGCAATTTAATGGCAATCGATAGTGGAAGTTATGACTTTGAAGAGTTGATAAACACTGCTAATGCCAATTCAAATACACACCCTAGCAGCTATTAAGCGAAACATGTAACTACAAAAGCAACGTGCACAAGTTCCCAACGATTTAGCAGCACAGTCCCCACAGTCCCACAAGTTTAGTACATTTTGATTGACCCTGGCACGTAAAAAAAAAAAAAATATTGGAAAATACATATATACATATATATTATGAAAAGCACTTTAGATGCAAATCAGCGGTAAATTAGTGAGCGAAGAAGTGTTTTGAAATTCTTCGTGTAATCTTTTTAAATTGCAATCCCACCCTTAATTAGAAAACGAAATTTTTTAAATCAAATATTGTGAAGATAATCAACCAACAATCTTAATCGAACGCGTCTCAGCTGGTAAATTATATTTTTGAAAATATTTGCAAGTGAATTTCGCACGCAAACGCATTTGCTTACTTTGCGCTTTGCACCAGTAGCAACGCCGACCAACCAACCAATCAACCAACCAACGCCCCATTTCGGCACAACGTCACCACCACCGACCCGCTACCGTAGCAGCAAACTGAAAATGTATAACTTTTGGATAATCGTTTTATGTCTAGGATTATTAGCAACCAAGCCAATAAGTAAGTGCAATTCTTGCCATTACTCCATTACACTTACGTTCGCATACATACTTACATATATACATATATACCGATGGTTTCATATATATAGTATATAGCATAGTATAGTATATCCAACGAGATAGCTCGAGTGAGTTTGTTTACTTTGCGTAAGCTTGTTATTTAACTTTGTTAGTTGCTTGTTTACATAAAAGCAATTGTAAGGTTCTGACACACCCACACACACACACATACATAACAAGCTGCCAAATGAAATTGAAAGGATGGCTGCCTGTTAAACGATTGCTTTTGTTATATTTAAGTTAAGTAAGCGTATTGCGCATTGTAATGCAAGAGTAACTGTTTTCCGATCGACAGCTCTGCCGTTTGTGTTATCGTAATTTTAAAGAAAATCGTTTACTTTACTTCACATTAAGTGTATGGTTTAAGTAAAATGAAGATTTATGTTGAATGAAATTTTAATAATTTTAAATATTTTAAAAATATGCTAAATTTATGCTGAGCTTTCTGTAATATTTATTTTAGATTTTCTTATTTCTTAAACTGTTTAAATAGTGGAGAAGAAAAGCTGTTGAATTTGCTTACTGGGGAAACCAAATAGAAAAGAGTGCTGGGTACATTACCTTAGGGATGGGCTGGATACTTATACAGGGTGGGCCATATAAAATTTTAAATTTAAAAAGTTAATAAAAAAACGGCTTGATATTTTTCAAAGGTCTAACATTTATTTAAAAGGTTGTTTTATGAAATTTATTTTTGGAAAACAATTTCGAACAAATGACCACCACGGTTGAGTTTACGGTAGTTTATCCGATCCACCCAATTTTGGAGTACTTTCTCGACGGTTTCAGGCCCTATGGCAGCTACAGCAGCTTGCATCTCCTACTTTAGATCTTGAGTTGTTTCTGGATGGCTGACGTAACATTTATCTTTAACAGCTTCCCACAGAAAATAGTCCAACGGAGTTAAATTGCAGCTTCTGGGAGGCCAACTCACATCACCTCTTTTGCTGATTATGCGATTTTCGAAGATAGGGCGTAAAAGATTGAGTGTAGCGTTTGCTGTATGGCACGTAGCGCCGTCCTGCTGGAACCAAATGTTGTCCAAGTCTTCTTCTTCAATTTGCTTGAAGAAAACTTTGGTTAACATTGCGCGATATCGCTCACCATTGATGGTTACGACGCTTCCTTCTTCAATTTCGAAGAAAAATGGGCCGATGATTCCACCAGACCAAAATCCGCACCATACAGTGGTTCGTGCTGGGTGCATTGGCTTCTCGACGATTACGTGCGGGTTTTCTGTGCCCCAAATGCGACAATTCTGCTTGTTAACGTAACCGTCGAGGTGGAAATGAGTCCGAAAAGATGATTTTTCGGTAAAATTGACTATCCACTTGACTCACCACTTTGGAAAAAAGTTTTTAATATTTCTTAGTTTTCTTCTAGTAAATAGGGACCCATTTCGTAAATTTTAGACTTTTTACTGAACATTTGCCACTTTCCGAATGGTATTTGACGTTTCCAATGTCGAAATATAGATAATTCAAATTTAAAATGTTAGATGGCCCATCCCTTACATACTTTGACGATTACAATTTTTAAAAAACCTTAAAAATTAGGTAATGCTTAGGAAAAAAGTCTCTTATAGAAAGTTTTTGTCTGAAGTAATTTTGTGATGACACTTGTGTTTTACAGAAAATGGCAAAACATGCATTTTTCGATCTTTGACTTCGAGTAATTTCTTTTCCACTTATCAAAACGCTGAGAAGGTTTGGTTTGGTATATAATTGTTATGTCTATTTTGACTATATTCATTAGCTTTTAGCTTGGTGTACATTTATGTATCCTTGAATGTCTAGATTGACTGGATTATTACTTGGACAAAATTGCTCTTTCTAAATGCGTTTAGAAAATTAAAAATATCAAATGTGAAGGAAATAATATTACTCTTATATGAAAACAGGAAATTATACAGAAAAGTGAAATTTGGTGAAATTTAATTTTTGGAATTTATTTTGTTGAGCATAGATTTCAGTAAATTAATATTTTTTCTGAGAGTTCTTAATTTATAAAGAATTTTCTTGGGAAAAATAATTATCAGTACTATCAGGCAACACAACACATAAGAATAAATCTTATATTGTCCGAATATGATTGCTTCAACATTGCACTCAAGTCTTCAAAGTATCATTATAGACCCTGAACTAAAATTGTACCAATCCGGCCAAGGGCTGTTATTTAGGAGATCTAACCCCGCAAAAATAGCAAAATTGTATAATCACTTATTAGGGATTTTTTCTAAAAAGTACCTTTTGGAACTTACAAGTTAAGGTATATTTTGCTCTAACATGATGTTTAAATTAGGCTTAGAAATTCGAATTTATTTACATGGAACAATATTGGTCAACAGCATTTTTTTGCAGGAGTTATACATAAGGGTGTTTTTTTTAACTATTTTTGTTTTTTTTAATCTTCATGAAATTTCTTTAGAAAGAACCTAATATCCGAAATTTATGTCCTCTTAATATTAATATTTAGTATTCGACCAAGGCATAAAAGTATCTCCGTTGCAAATATACCAAAATCTTGATTGTTTAACTTTCAGTTTCTATAGCTCAGAGGTATTTTATAGGATCGCTTTGACTTTAGACACTTGTTCCACAGAATAAAACACTCTACAAAAGTTCGCATTGCGACAAAGTCTTAACTCACAACGGCGAGGTAGTACCAGCCTCTGAACCTGCTTTTTCCATGAAATTCGAGTTTTTTTGTATTTGTCTCGTAAATGAAAAGAGTCACAGAAAAATTGTAATTGACAAACTTTTAGGATATTTTATTTGCTGCAAACAAAGTAGCAATGTATGTTAGGAATTTCCTTTAAAGGCCTTACTTAAAAAGGCGAATATTAGTAGTATTGATGATAGTGATTTTGCGCTCCGGACCATTTTTTGAAGCAAATAAAATTTCCTGCTATTTTTTATACGACCAATTTATTACCAAAATTTTTAGGCAAGAAACGCTCCCCTTATACTATTAATGCAGCAGTTATTTTCCAAGGTATTTTATCCACAATGGGCAGCAATATAATTGGAGAAAGAAAATTTGTTGAATGTTTATTTTTTTAATTTTGTAGGTTTCTTACCTTTCACTCGCCTAATTTGTAGTGGGGTAGGAAATTGAAGGGTTTAAAACAATATTTTATTTTTAGTCTTAATATTAAAGATTGATTGTTCAAACGACACATAGTATATCTTTTGGATTCTTGAGGTGACAAGTTTTCTTGATTTTCACAAAAATCAAGTACCAATATTCGGCAACAACAATTTTCCTCTCAATATTCAATACGAATTATTATAAAATTACCGTTATATAAAAATAATTACTCCATTTTAACATCTATATTGCAAAAGATAAATTCACTAAACTCTTTTTTAATATTTCGTATACTAAAAAATACTAAAAAATACTAAAAAAAGATTGAAAATATGCCACAGTTGCGGATAAGCTGAAATATATGCTGTCTTTTTTTAATTTTTTTTGCTGAAAACTGATAGCTGCCACTGCCAAAAAATCCGTGCAAGAGGCAACTAATTTCCTTCAAACAATAAGAAACCGCTCCATTTCTACTAATTGTTGCCAACTTCAACATTTATTTATAGCAAACCGACCTCAAAACTCAATAAAATAAATTTCCAACCCCTCTGTGCTTTTATTTAAATATTTTATATTTACTATTTTTAGCAGAGTATAAAATAAATGGAAAAGTTCATAAAACATATTTACCCAGCAAATTTACAAGTCATGGCGAAATGAATTATTCATAAAAGCAAAGCATAAAGTTAGACCTGCAACTGTATTGAGTGTAAAAATGTTAAAACCATGACTTTCACTTAGCGGCAAGCAGCAAGAACAAACACTAAGTGCTCATTGACTAGGCGGGTTGCTGAACAACAGAGTTAAGTTGTTGCTTGCTGAAGGCTGGTCCATTGCCATGACGGAGGCAGCAGTATTTATTAGCTGAACCGTTGTTGTTGTTGTGTGCCACAAATTCGATAGCGTTGCGGCCGGAGGAGCTTTGAAGCATGATTTAAGTTGGATTTGTTGATGCAGTCGGCAGACTGGTTTAACTAGCTGACAGTGCATCAACAATGAGCGAAAGCATGAAAAGGCAAGGGGAGCCACAATTTTCCAAGTGCGCTAAAATAATTGAGTGAGTGGTGGTGCGGGAAGAATAGTTAAATTGAGTTAATAAAATGATTAAATTAACTCTTTTATTATTGATAAATAGTGATTTTAAAGTTTGTTACTGTTTATTTAAAAATAAAACTGAGTTATGAAGTTATAGATGTTCGATTTCTCATCTGATTTTTGCATTTTCATTTAGAAATTTTGGTGCAGTTGCCTTATTAAGTAAAGCTGCAGGCTCTGTGAAACATAATTAACTAATAGGGCCGCTTGTGATGAAGAACCTTTCGTCTTCTCGTTTCAAATAACCCATAAATTTATGAAGCCGCTTACGTCATTTTGATATGCTTGGCTTTAGGCATCAGTTAAATACATTGAATATGTTTGATTAGTAAATATATTTCTAATTTCATTAACAAACACCTTCTCCAAGCACTTTTTTACTAGCTAACAATTTCATTAATTTGTATACACCAACAACAACTTGCCATAACTTATTAACATTATCAAGCGAACGCACTTTATATTGTTAGGTTCTGGTAGGCCAATGAATCACCATTAGACCAGTTTTGAGCATTTCCGATAGCAGATGGAGTTCAGTTACTTTATATTATTGCTACAACAAAAAAATCCTCCAACAATAGTTGAATTTGAATGAAATTAATAACTTCCATAATTTAGCAAACATTTTGGCAAATATTTTTCACGCGCTTGCGATAATTTCTAATAAATCCTATTTGTAGTAATTTTTTTGAATATCATTTTAGACATTTTGTTAATCATTTTGTAAAAAAAAAAAAAACAAGAAAACACTTAAACTTCGGCTATAATACACTTCACAGATAAAAAAAAATTTTGTAAGAATTTGATTCTGATTGTTTAGTTTGTATGGCATCTAATTGCTATAGTGATATGATTTTAACAATTTCTTCACATATTGCATTATTACTTTAAGCTGTGATTACTCGTATTTTCAAATTTTGTAGAGATATCTCGTCAAATAAAAAAGTTTTCAATACAAGCACTTTTTTCCGTTCGCTCAGTTTGTATGATAGCTATATGCTGTAGTGATCTGATGTGATACATTTTTTTCAAATATTACATTATTGCTTTAGACAATAACCTATGACAAATTTCGTGAAGATATCTGGTCATAAAAAAGGTTTCCATTGATTCTGATCGTCTGGTTTGTATGACAGCTATATGCTATAATGGTCTGATATCGACGCTTCCGATAAATGAGTAGCTTCTTGGGGATGGAGGAACGTGTGCAAAGTTTCAGATCGATAATTTAAAAATTGAATAATTAGCGTATATACAGACAGACGAACGGACATGGTAATCGACTCAGCTCGTCACGCTGATCATTTAAATAAATATTTTATAGTGGAGTCTACGAAGTTTTTTTTTCTGGGTGTTATAATAGCAAATGTAAGGGGTTAGGGGTAGTCAGAGGCACGAAAAAATGAAATTTTTCGGTATTTTTTTTGCTATTACATCGTGTTATTTTAAAAAAGTAGTAATGTGGAATTATTATATAATGTGTTGACTTGAAGTCACGAAAATTTCAAAAAAAAATAAATAAACGAATTTAATTTCCAAAGTTACAGTTGTTTGTGTTGACCCAGTTCCAAAAAAAGGTACTTACGGTGACAAGTGTAAGTCCTTGGAGATTCATCCAAAATCAATCGGACAAAAAAAAATTTGTTTCATAAATAGATAAGCTAGGGCCTGATCGAAAAGTTTTTTTTTTCAAAAATTAACAAAATGACGGCCTCAGGAAATTTTTTTAATTAGTCTTAAAAAATCGAAATTTTTGAAAAATAAAAAATCCTTCGATCAGGCCCGAGTTTAGTATGTATTCTAAAAGCTGTATGAATTTCATTATAATCTACTGAGCGGTTTTCGAGTTACAGTTGCCACCAGTTCAAAAAACATAATTTTGAGAAAAACGCGTTTAAAGTTTCACACTAGTGTTTTGAAGTGCCCGAGCTCTCTTTGTTATTTGTCGAATAACTCAAAAACTAATTATCGGATCAACGTGAAATTTTCAGATAATATTATTAAGACATTACAGTTAATGCAGAAAATGCAAAAAAACAAAAATTTTTGGAAAATTCTAATTCAAGGTATAATTATTAAAGTCTCTTGGGATGGATTGCGTATTTTTTAAATAAAACATTTTAATTAAAATAGTATTTGGTCTATGCCAAGAAAGCTGATGTACTAATCAGTATCGTCACCTAAAATGCAAAATAACAAAACATTACTTATCATGAGGCAAAGAAAAAACGATATAATGAAACAAAATCTGAGTTTCCATTATAAAATGGTTATATATTGGTTATATCTGACAAATTTTTTGGATATATATTAGTTATATTCTGGTTATATTTTACAGCAGAAGCTGAAAATTCATTGCTACATATATGTAATATGATGTAGTGAATCATAAGCAATAAAAAATTAAATTTCCATTATTTTAATGGTACGTTCTTTTGCGTTTTAGGTAACGATAGGCTCCTACGGATATCAGTGAAAATATAAATTTACGTGCAAAGCTCTTTATCTTTTTATTAACTTTACAAGTTTATGAGTGTATTTAAAAAGTAAATATTCTGACTTTATTCAACTTTAATTTCAATGATTTCAAACTATGTGAGTGATTACTGAAATATTGTTTCCACATGAAGAGTCAGCAGAACATTAGTCTATTGAAACAAACCAAGTGTTGCCTCCATCCATCTGATACATTCATATTATATCATTTTAAGCTTCGTTTTGCCAAAGCAGTACTTTTATATTTAAATGAATCAAATTGTCTAAAAATAAATTTTAATTTTGGATAATATTTTTAGGAAACTATAAAACTTAAAAAAACTATTTTCAAATCAAGAGTCATGAAATTGAAAAGTAATTTTTTTAAATTAAATATTTTATGCAGGCTTCTAAAAGTTTTGCCAAAAATTTAGTTTGCGACAGTTTTTAAACCATATCCCACATATTATTTTATTTATAAAAAATCATATTTTCAGAACATAAGCATATTTTAAATCTATGAAATAGTTGCTTCGTATAAAATAAGTGAATGAAAAGTATATTTGGTTATCATTTATAAAATATGGCAATAATTGCTGTAAACATTTTACGTGTGCTCAAGGCAACCCTTTGTGCTGTCAAACTTCCGCCGCCATTTAAACATTTGCGTTGCGGCTTTCACACCGCGAGTGTAAAATTAGACATAAATAGTGATTTTATTTTGGAATTGTTGGAAAAGTGCGGTTTCCATTTGTTTTACAACTGTTAAGTGAGTTCTCTTGTGCAAATAGCTTAAATTCAGCCAAGGAAAATAGATAAATAGTAAAATAGTGATTGCAAAAAGCAAGTGTGTCAAGAATATGTGCGCCACTTTGAAGACTTGTTGCATACGGTTAATGAAGATTGCATTTACTTGCTCGTTTGCAGTTCTCTTGCTTGGCAAAGTTGGAGGTAAACACTCTCGAATTGACACACTTTACTAAAAATATAATTCGTGTTTATTTATGTGCACTTACATGCATAAGCTATAAGTAGTTTAATCAAATGCTAAGGCGAAAGTTTATTGCAGTTCTTTAGCAGTATTTATAGAAAAATATATTGCGATTGTGTCATTTGTGTCATGCTAGTACTAGCATTTTTATTTAATGGCGAAACACTGATTTAAAGTCAAAATCAATTTGCATATAATTAGTTAACAACTTAGTCAACAGATGGTAGGCTACTAAAATTCTTCATCCTTTGAATGGTAAAATATACGTATTGCTTTTTCAGCTCATTCTGAATTATTTTTCCAATGTTAAATTTCCTACATCTACGCGTAAACAGGTCTTAAAAAGAAACAGAACTAATGGTTTTTTCGGCAAAATCAATTTATTTGATTCAAAATAGTCTCCTTCTGCTTCAATATAGCTTTTTACACGGTCCAAATGTCGAACGAGCGTTTTAGCTCGTTGGCCGTTATGGCTGTTATGGCCGCTAGTATGCCGATGCAAACCTTTTGAATGGCTTCTACATCTGCATAACGCTTTCCTTTCATAAGCAAGTGCATTTTTCCGGAAAGGAAGAAGTCGCACGTTGCATTTCAGGCGAAAAAGGTGAGTGATTAATAATTAAAATGTGAAATGTGGTCAAATAATCGGTCACAATGATGTCCCTCGAATGTTGGATTCTGAGCAATTTTTGCTCGTCGGTCAATTTGTGCGGAACAAACCGAGCACACACCTTTCGAAAGCCTAAATGTTCGGTCAAAATGCGATAAATCGATGTTTTGGAGATAATCAATTCCATTTCATTGAATTTAAATGAAGATTTCGGCTGATTTTTGATGAATTCACGTACAGTTTCGATGGAATTTCCAGTGATCACGGATTTTGATTGGCCCACATGGTGATGGTCGTTTATGTCCTCACGACCACTAAAATCAAAGGTTCTTCCAAGACTTTTTAAGTAAACACAATTTCATTGAACACGGTTACACCCAGTTTTTTTTTTAACCAAAATTTCTAGTTCACTTGGATGAACAAATTATCAAATAGCTGGTGGGATATAATATTAATATTTCGATTGAGGTAAAAGTGAAATTTTGCAATAAATTGCATGAATGCGAGACAAGATTGACATAATTAAATTTAAAATTTGGAGCGGATTTTCAAAATCGACTGAGTAATGGAGTCAATGTTAATCAATCACTTTTTGTAATCAAGGGTCTGTCAGACTGCCTGGCTTTTAACGAAAATCCAATCCAGTGAAAAATTTATACTCACTGCGAAACTCATCAGTCTTTTGCCTAAGAGAGTGTTGAGTGATCACAAATATTTAAGAGATTCGTTTAGAGCTGTTAATTCGGGCTTAAGAAATTCATGGAGATTTAAGAAAAAGTTCCGGTAAACCTTTTGGGTATTTAACTAGTAACTTAACAGAAAGTTGGCTTGCTGGGCGATCACATGTACTTAAGAGTTTCGAAAAGATTTGCCAATTAGGCCTTAAAAAGCTCATTGAAACTTCAAAAGAAATTTCTGGTAGCGCTTTTGGGTAGTTAACAAGTAATTTAACAGATAGTTGGCTTGCAAGTAGTTATTGAAACATCTGCCGAAATTGTTAAATCGAAAAAATTAACGATAACGCTTAATACACTCAGTAGATTTAGCAGTAAAGTGCATTAGAGCACTATATACAAAATTTCATGTCGTGACACACACACACACACACAAATATATGCTTTTCATTTCATCAGCACTGTTCAGTGGTATTATTAAATAATTTAGCAATTTTCGTGTGGAAAATTGTGTCGAAACAAATTTCGAAATTCCCACCTGAGTGGCATGTACGCCATAACATAACCCACACTTTTGTAATTACGCCAGAAAGTATGCCACAAGAATTAAATTTCATTACACCTTAATGCTGAGAGGCAATCAAAAATTCGCTGCGATACCCATCAAGGCTGCCACAATGCATTAGGGAAGCTGAGAGCGAATTCACGTAACCATCATTATATGTATGTGTGAATGTGTTTGGGTGTGTGTGTGTGTGCTTCCTGCTGCTGGCTGTGTCCGTTCAGCGTGTGACGGCGGTAATGGCGCGGAGTTAGCACGTACCGACAATTTTCTTGGGCGCAGCGTTTATGGGATGCAACAGCAGCAAAATCAATTTCAAGTCATTAAATGAAATGAACCTTTATTGAGCAACAACGGAAGCAAAGGAAGCGCACAATGAGATACACGAATAATAAGATATAAGTTGAGAGCAAAAAAAAACAAACAGAAAACGACAACAGCAACAAAAATTAGTAGCAGCAGCAGCGGCGACGTGATAAGCTGTAGGAACTAGTGAGAAGGTAAAAACAAGAAAACGGCGAAAAAAGACGGTGATAGAAATAAATAAAGCACAACAAAAACAACAAATAAAAAATAAAGAAAAATGAAAAAAATGGCAAGCAAAATAAATATGAGAATAAATCGACAACGATGGCAACGGGGAAATGAAAAACCTCACACAAACAGCGAATTGAAAATACAATCGAAATGAAATGCGAAAAAATAAGTTGCGAAACGCAATGGCTGCCATGAGCATTTATAAGCGCACGAAATAAGCGGAAATGATTTTGTTGCTGTTATTGCTGGCAACGTTAAACAAATGCTGCTGTATGCCTTGCGTACAGCGCGCACATACACACATGCATGCATACATACAAACTGACAAATTTAGTACGTCTGTGTTCATTTGCGCGGCGCTACAATGGATGTACTTGTTGGCACGTACAAACAACAGCAAACACACGCACACTCCATCACCCGCAATCAAATGCCAGCCATGAGTTGGCGAAACACACAAACAGCTGATTTCACACCACTACAAGCGCAAGCCAATGTAGTTGCCTCCTCCCGGCACTTGGCAGCTGCTGATGCGCCTCTGGTCGTGGCTTTAGCAGCTGAGAAGAAAGCAAGGCAAACAAACAATGCCGCACACACTCACTTGTGGCAATGTAAACCGCCAAACCATAAGTCTGACAGACCAGCAGACACACCAACAACTGACAGAGACAAGCAAATAACTGTGGTGGCAGCTACAAACAGCGGAAAGCGAAGTGCGAAAACGTATTGCGATCTCTAAATATTGCTGAAACACTCTCGCAGCACAGCAATTGACTGTGTGCGTGAGTGTGTGTGTGGTTTAAGACTTCACACATCTGTAATGACAAAAATTTTTGGTTGTGTGTGTCTACGCCGCAGTTGCTTATCATTTGTGCAACAGTAGCAACGCCAGTAATATTGTATAAAAGCTCGTCTTATTTGTTGTTGTTCACATTTTCTGATGCTGCGAAAGTGTTGTGCTTGTTACAGTGTTGTGTTTGTGTCATATGGGATTTGTATTTTGTTAATTGCTTATTGATAACTTACGATCGCACTCAAGTACTAGGTAAACTTAGTGATTAAAAATGTCTGGGCACAGAACATTTTGAGGTGCTTGAGCAGTGGTCTCATTGTTTGCAATAACAACAAATGCTAAGTGCGGACAAAATTCAACAATAGTTATTTTTTATAATTCGGAAAGTTGTGGACCGACGGGTACTGTAACAATTTTAGACATTTACTTAGCTTACACCTGAAGATGTTTTGAAATAAATTGTTTTTAGATCGAATTAAATTCCCCTTAGTGTGAAATTATACTATTCGATTTAATGAAGTTAAGCTATACACTAACTGACATATGTGGTATAAAAGACGGCAGAACGTAATCTATATATATAAAAGTAAGTCGTGTTAGTTACACCATTTATAACTCAAGAACGCCTGAACCGATTTGGCTGAAAATTGTTGGAGAGGTAGTTCAGAACCAGGGTAAGGACATAGGATACTTTTCATCTCTTTATGTTAGAATCCAATACAATTCATAAATACAAAAATTATATTTCAAATCATAGGCATTTGTTAAAAATTCATGTTTGTAGGAATTATTTGAATATATGCGTGCAATTTTAAACAGATTCTTCCTCAAAAATAATACAATTGCTACAATTTGGAATAGTAGAAAAGAACTGCAAACAAATACGCAGTGAAATAGATTACAACTGGCTCAGTAATCAGTCGTTGAGTATGTATTATATCACGTGCATCCCAAAAGACTGATCTCATAACTTTTTCAGCCGACTTTTTCGTCTTTCCACGCCTGAGAACCGGTTCATCATGTGCAGTCCACTAGAATGACAGTCGATTGGACTTTAGTGGGAAATGATGGAGCTACATACATATGTTTCTATTGTTAAACACCGACGCAAAAATTCGGTTTTATTACGATTAAAGAGCACTCAAACACTTCTCAGAATCAGTTATTTGTTGTTTTTGTTGGATTATGAACTTGCGAGGCACCCACTTTGCACAGAACTTTCTCCTCTTTAAGCTTAGCCCAAATTCAACAGTATTTTCTCCCAAAAAGCAATGCTTTATATCTCATTAACTAATAGTTATAATCCCACTAATAGAAATCATATAGAAGGTAGTATGTATCAGCCACGGTGAAGCGTGGACGAGTCCTCTAGTATCGGTATAAATGGTCTAAAGTTAAATATTGTTATCATAAGGTGTAATTATTTATTTTGAAAATTCTTTATTTATTCTTCCAAATCCATTTCACCCCCTTCAAAGTAATCCCCTCCCGATGCAAGCACTTATGCCGACGAATTTTTCAATCTTCGAAACACTGGTTGTAGTCACTTTCCGGGATAGCCTTCAGTTCCGTCTTCGCTGCGGCTTAAATCTCCTCTATCGTATAAAAACGGTGTCCCCGGAGCGGTCTTTTGAGCTTGGTGAACAGCCAGAAGTCGCACGGCGCCAGATCAGGTGAATACTGTGGTTCCGGAACGATATGGGTTGAGTTTTGGTGCATTATCGTGATGTAAAAACCAAGAATTGTCTTTCCACAATTCCTGCATTTTTAGGCGGATAGCGTTACGAAAACGACGCATAACGTTCAAATAATATTCCTTGTTGACTGTTTGACCGGTTGGAAGGAATTCATAATCGAAAAAACAGTCAACATGACCTTGATTTTTGAGCGACTTTGGCGCGATTTTTTTGGTCTCGGCTCTCTTTTGGCACGATATTCGCTCGACTGATCGATTGTTTCGGGGTCATAAGCATAGATCCAAGTCTCATCGCCTGTTATAATGCATTTCATGACATCCTGGTAGTCGGAAAACATCGTTTCACACACTTCAACGCGACGCCTTTTTTCAAAAAATTCAATGTTTTCGGTACCAGTCGAGATTTGACGCGCTTGAGGCCCAAAACATCCTTCAAAATGGCATTGGCTAAGCCTTTCAATATGCCAGCTTCATCAGCAAGGTCTCTAATTGTTAATCGATGGTTTTTTAATACCAATTCTTTGATTTGTTGAACGTGAGTCTGTTGAGGTTGATGGTCGCTCTGGACGCTCTTCGTCTTCGACACGTTCACGACCGGCTTGGAACTCACTATACCACTTGTAAACATTTTTTTTTAGACATAGCCTTATCACCAAAGGCTTTCTGCGCCATCCTCAACTTATCCGCAGCAGAAAATTGATTCCATAAACAAAATTTAATGCAAATTCTTTGCTCAACAAATTTCGACATCGCAAAAAACGAAAAACTCACTTTTAGCAGCTCACAAAACGACACGTATCTCAAACACTAATGAATATTTTGACATGAAATTTGACATAAATGTGACTGACAGTACTACCAACCTAAAAAAAAAAATAATTCTCCAAATCCTTCGACACGCGCAGTTTAAATTCAAATGTCACCTAATTTTTTGGGCACAGTAGTATGTCACGAATGTGCTGATTCGAAGGTTTATAGCGCGTAAATGACTTTTTTAGAATTATTTGGTTAAACTGATTGGTTTTGACTTTTCTAGTTTTATATTTTTATTGAACTCAAGCATGCCTTTGCCCCAAATCTACATATTATTTAATTCTTCTTTGGAATAATAAATTTATTGAGGTATGAACTCCGCGTTATTTTCGTCAACTTTTACCAGAATTTTTAACAGGTCAATTGAAAAATCGTCAGTCTTCCATAGTCAAACACATTTTTGCCAAAGATATGCTTTTTTTTATTTTTTGAACCGATTTTTCATTTGCCTCATAATAGGCCTCAGTTCTTTGAGATCACTGCAACTTCAAAAGAAATTTCTGGTAGTGCTTTAAGCAGACAACTAATAACTTAGCAGATAGTTTTTTTCTTTATAACAAAATTTGCTTCCTTTTGAAGGTTAGGGCTAACTAAAAGTCACATGGCTTTAATTCTAGTAGCGACAGGCCGCTGACTTTTTAATCGACTGTTATGCAGGATAAATAAGCCTTATCCTAAAATTCGAATAAAAGAATAAATCATTCCCATGTATATTTATTTTCAGGCGAACGAAAAATTCGTATCGCGAATTTCGTGTAAAGTGTTCGAATTTCAACTATGTTATTGTGGACTTCGGCATGCTTAGTGGCATTGAAAATGTTTTTTATTATAAAGCCAATTATGCGTCTGCTTAACTTAAACAAGTGTTTTCTTATTTTTTTTTTAATTATATATCGAACATATTTTTTTAATTTAGTCAGAACTATCTACATAAATTATGCATATAGCAATTTTCGAATGTATTGGTATATTTTAAGGATTAATGGATAAGCAAAAATTGAATGTACTCACACTGGGTAACAACTTGAAAATCGATAATTACCTTTTTTCATTCCGAAATCAATTTCGACGTTGACCCATTGCTATTGGAAAAATTATGTAACTTCATTCAAAATACCTACACTTTCTCGTGCAGCCTTGGCATGAATGCCACTCCACATGGAAAATTCACAAACTTGTGTTTTTTTTATCGTGAACTTCACATGGAGAGAACGATAACACTGAATATGGTTAGTAAAAAATATCCACTTTCCTCGAATATGAGCTGTTCTTAGATATGTAAATAACAATATTTATGCCTACATACATTTCTAAAAGGATTGCTTCTTAGAAATCAAGAAAAATTTATTCTTCAAAATAGTTTTTAAGATGAAAATTGTGGAGCTTTTGTTTCCAAATAAGGTTTTCCACAAAAAAAAATGCACATAAGTTGTTTAAATGCATTTACCCGAAGCTTTTCCATAAAATCTAATAGAGCTGGAAAAAGCTTTTTCAATGAAATCAATGAAAAATTATTAATTTTTATTCTTTCCAGAAACATTTTTATTTTTGCAAACCCGTTCGTAAACTTGTCTGTGCCACTGTATTCAAAGAACGTGCGCCTGATTGAAATGCTTTGCTCCACGAATGCCTTTGTTGAAATGAAATGACCTTGATTTTGTGCAGAGCCGACTTTTTAATTATTAATCGAAGGCATTTAAAGTGAAAGAGCGTAATTTAACAAACGAAGTAAGACGTGTGGGCGATGAATTGAATAAGTGGGAATGTAAAGGAAATGTAATAAATTTTTCAAAACGCGTCCAATTGCTCTCAGATAAAATGTGCCTGTACCATGTAACTGTACGTAAATTGAAAATGAAATTACTGTTCTTTTCAATCAAAACAAAGCAGCAGGAGGCTACGCACCCACACACACACACCGTTCGTTTGTTTGTTTGTGAGTGGACTTGCTGAAGCGGAGGCGGTATACAGTCACGTGCACTCGCATAATATGCGCGCTGATGATGATTTATTTTATTTTATTCCGGCGTATAAATGTGCCAATTACAGAAAGATATGCAAACTCGTATGTAAGGGCGGACGCAATTTGCAAAAATGTTTGGAATTTTCCTCGTAAAAGTATTTATTTTTAATACAAGACGATTTAGAAAATCTTCTAAGCATGGAAAGCTTTAAATTCTCCGTAAAAATTTTTATTTCGTAGCCTTAACTTATTTTTCAAAGTAAAAGTTCCTCTGAGCCTTGAAAGTCTTTTTCTCATAAAAATTAACAACAATTTATTTTCGAAAATGTTTGCAGTTCGCTGGAACAATGTTTTTTCGAACTCTTAAGTGTTTCTTGATTTTATAAAATTCCTGAGTTTTTCGTTTAAAAGTTGCTATCACATGTAAAGGCGAACGCAATTTGCAAAAATGTTTGGAATTTGTTGGAAAAAAGTATATTTTAAATCCTTTGCTTTGGAAAGTCCTCTGAGCTTTTGATACTTTTTCTTGTAAAAGCTCAAAAAGTTTCTTTGTAAAATTTTAAATTCGATTCTAAAAAGTTTATTTCGCAACCTTAACTTGTCTTAAATTTTTGGTAATCACCTAAGCTTTGAAAGCTTTTTACTGTAAAAGTTTTAATGGATATCTTTGTGACAAATTTTTTCGAAAACGGTTGTAGTAATTTGAACATTGGTATTTTCAAACGCTTAACATGCTTCTTAATTTTAGAGAGTCCTCTGAGCTTAGAAAGCTTTTTATTGTAAAAGCTCAAAAAAGTTTCTTTGTGAAATTTTGAATTCGATTCAAAAAAGTTTATTTCGCAACTTTAACATTTTTTTAATTTTGTATAATCCCCTAAACTTTGAAAGCTTTTTCCAATAAAAGTTTGAATAAATCTATTTTTGACAATAGTCTTCGGTTTAACATTGCTATTTTTAAACGCTTAAATTGTTTCTTAATTTTTGAAAGTCGTCTGAGCTTTGAAAGCTTTTTCCAATAAAAGTTTGAATGAATTTATTTTTGACAATTGTCTTCGTTTGAAAATTGCTATTTTTAAACGCTTAAATTGTTTCTTAATTTTTGAAAGTCTTTTGAGCTTTGAAAGCTTTTTCCTTGCAAAAGTTTAAATAAGTTTCGTTGTGACATTTTTTTCGAAATCAGATTTGCGTTTCTGCCTAGATGTTTTTAATACTGGTCAGGTAGTGAGCTTTTGTGTCGAGAGCTTAAACTTAAACTTAAGAACAATTTTTTTTTTATTAATTAAATTAATAATTTTTCTATGTTAAATATTGATATAATATTTACTCTTTAAAACGCTGATCCTTAATGCTTTGATTTTTATTTGAGATTTTATCTAATAATAAAAAATTTAATTTCAAAATATTACATTGTTGACTGGGTATGCCTGTGCCATATATAAAAAACGGCAAAGTGTGCCTTTGTCGAGTCGAAGTCAAATTGTAGGCGCGTGCTTGCTGAATTTCTGTTTTCATTCCCTCATTTTACACGCAAGAGTTATACATACACTTACACGCGTGTGAATATTAAAGTCAGACCGACTGTTATTTTGTGTCAATCTCACTCCACACTGAAAGCTGCCTACACTACGTCAGCACACAGGCTGCATACATACATATATATACGTAAATATATATATATATGTCAAATCACATTACCATATGTATTCTACTTTGGTGTGCTTACATTTGCAGGCAATGTACATAATACACTGAATGAAAGTGAAGTGTCCTTCAGCAGCGTCACCGGGCGCCATAACGTTATGCACGCCGCCTGCTCGGCCAACCAGCTGTTGCGACTCATGGCCACTGGCGAACAAAAGCGAGGCATTCACTAGAGCTCAGCATGCAGCAGCGTGTAATGCTTGCTGCGCTTCGCTAGTTGTCAGTATCATACATTATCTACTTGCATATGTATATACATAACTGTATTTGTATAGACATATATGCATAAGCAGCTGAAAGGGCGCCTAAGCGGATGCACCAGCTTAAACCAGCAAGCCACTTGTATGTAATTATTCTTTCGAGCCACTTATGTGCTTAAATATGTACAAGTATGTGTGCATGTGTTTGTGCGTGTGTGTGTATGCATCCTGCCATGAGTTCAGCTTGCGTGCATATCTCTCGCTCATAATCGTAATGATTGTCTAAATATTTTCCATTCTTCTATACTGTGCACACATTAGACTGGCTGTCGTGCTGCCATTTATATGCTACTTTTGTCTGCACACACACACTTACAAATACATACATGCACACATGTAGGTGTGTGGCTGTACTGAAAGAAAACAGCTTTTATGGCAAACGCTCATTGGCTTGTTGGTTCGTTGGCACTCTGCTCTTGAAGCTCTTCACATTTCATCCGTTTCACACTTATCTAGGAACTCGCAACACACAAAGGCACACACATATACTATGTATGTTATAAATGTTTATACACCTACTCATATATGTATGCGTGTGCATGTGAGCGTATGTTAATGTCGAGTTCATAACTTTTCACATTTGAAATTGAAAGTAAAATAGCGTGTCTACCACACATGAGCAACATATTCGTTTTTCTGCGCTTGTTTTTCTTGTTTTTGTTACCTTGTCTACTGTGCTGTGCAACTGCTAAAAGCGTGTGTTGCCACAACCCCTCGGGGCGTATGAGTGACTTTTCTTTGGCTCGTTTGCAGAAATTTCACTTCTTTGCGCTATCAGTCGCTCTTCCTTTTATGCTTCTTTTGAAAGCTAATGATACATGCTCGGCGGCGGTGTTTAGCAGTGCCTCGAGTGTAGCGCGCAAAAAAGAATCCACTTAAACAAATATATATTGTACATACATGGGTATGTGCATGTGTGTGTGTTGAAATTGGCTAAATGGCATATTAAATTTATTGAAATGTTATTCTCCAGATACAAGCTTCTCATCGGTTTCTGATCACTTGAAATATGTGCTGCTAAAGTAACAAATAGTTTCTTTAAGATACAATGAAACATATAGAAATTCAACTGAAAAATTTGCTCCTTTATAATTTATGATAGGTGCTCCATTTTGCCGCCTTAGACCCAGCTGCGCTTTAAGAATTCGTAATGACTTCGAAGTGATTTTGTTGCTGGCATTATCTACTTCCACTCATTTTTTATGGCTTGCATATTTGAGAGCTCTGCAATTTATGTTTTTCCTCTTTATAAGGTACATAAGTATGTCTTTATCTTCACATATTTTCACAACGCTTAAAAAGTTTTTAAGTACCTATTACGCGCAATTAGAGGATGTGGGAAGAAATAAATAGGGACCATGTTTATGGGAGTCAAGTTAGATATTTTTATACTCTTGGGACGTGTTGCTATGGACTTACCTCCTAGATGGTATAAGAGGGCTTTATGGATGCTGGTGTGAAAATTGGTTGATGGACGTGCCACCGCCCTCTTTTTGATGAAATGACATATCTCGGGACCCGACCTATGTACTGATGTCGACAAAATTTAGTTGGTGAATTTTTCTCATATTCCTATGTCACCGTGCGAAATCGGACTACAAAAGCGCCTAATTTTCATATAGCAAAATTTTAAATTCCATTTGATTCTTCCACTTTCCAGTGCCCAAACCAAGAAGTAATTAATATAAAGTGTGCAACATTGTGACCAAAAATTATCCAAGCCACTAGATACCGAATATGTGGACCTCAGTATTTAAGGTTGACCCTTGACCGAAAATATCGTCCAATGTATGGGATAAACAATTGAAATTCAGTGAGAATCCTTTCCTTACCATAGTAAATAAAAAATGGGTAGAATAGAGTCAGCACTGTCCTGAGCTCCCATGTCTATACTAATATTATAAAGAGGAAAGATTTGTACCTATTTTTGTATGTTTGTATGTTTGTAATGAATAGGCTCAAAAAGTACTTTGCCGATTTAAAAAATTCTTTCACCAATAGAATGCTACATTCTTGCAATTTGATATAGGCTACATTTCATTTTGAAAAAAAATTAGGCATCCTTAGTAAAATTTGAACAATGTAACCGAAGGAGTAGAAAAATGAGTCTTTCAAAGTCTTTCGTCGAATGCGCTGCCGAAACTATTAGCGATAGCACAAAATAATGTACAACAATATTGAAGAACATGATAATGTCTACAAAAAACTCCGTGGTAGCATAGGTCCAACTATTGTAGTTATGTCACTACAACAACTTTTTTCATTTTAAACATTAATGAAAATGCTAACCAAATTCAAACCATGCTATATATCTGTTTATATTAATCCTTATCCAAATAAATTATTTTATGGTCAAGACCATTTAACTACCTATAAAATAGTTCTTAAATTGGACTTTCCATTCAAAAGATATTACGAATTAAAAAATTCAAAAAGTAAACAAAACCGCCATAGCGCCGTGGCCGTTGTTTGCGATGCATTCTGAAAAGCGCGCCGGGCCAGAGAATGTAAAGTATAGAGAAGGTGCAAATTGAGTTCTGTATGATGTTCGATTTGGCGGCTAACAGAGCCGATAGAATCAAAGTAAGGAATTTGACGTTGTCGCTGCCATTTAGCAAAATTGAGCACGTGCAGTGGCAAAAATATATGTAAACCACTGAATTCATTATTTATTACTGTTATTTTAATTTTTTTATTATTATTATTATTTTTTTTTAATTTTTCATAATTAGTATTTTTATTTTATTTATTTTTATTTTTTTTTAGTTTTTTTTTTCGTAATTATTACTTTTACTTATAATATTTTTATACGCTAATTTTTAAAGAATATTATTATTATTATTATTTAATATATTTATTTAATAATTTATTATTTACTTATATGTAAAACAACTGAATTCATTATTTATTATTGTTATTTTAATTTTTTGATTATTATTATTTTTATTTTTTAATTTTTCAAAAGTGCCCGCCACTTAAACCATCAAAGTAATAGAACATAAATATACTTACATACAAATATAATTGTGGGATTTTTTAATACAAATAAAAATATTTGTGAAAAAAAGTGTTTTATATCTAAATTTCCAAAAATAAATAATTGCCTACCCCGTGCGATGCCGGGAAGGCTGCTAGTATCTAATATAAAGATTGTCAAGTGAGTTATTTTATTAACATTGAAAGGGTTTGTTTTTCTTATAACGGTGCAGATTTGTGCTTAGAATAAATAAAATCGGAAGAAAACTTGCCCTAGATCCCATATATGTAAAGATTTGGGTACTATATTTGTAGGTATATAGTTCCCTGACTTTTTTTCTAGATATATGTTTTTCTATAGACTGGTCTTCAAATTTTTCGATTGCTTGAAAAGTATAAGTTTGGTGGATTACCTTTTTTTCAAAATTCGACTTTTTTTTTAAGTTTGTCGTTAATAATATCTTTCACGTGCACAGTTTTCTAATATCAAATGTCCGCAACAGAAATTTTTGACCAATTCAATTTAAATTTTTGAAATCTGGTTCATTCGTCGGAGCAAATAGCCAAAGCTTCACTGTTCTTTTAAAAAAAGCTTTAAGGCATTCTTAAAGCGTATTTATTTGAAGACTTGCTATTATATTAGCGATATATGTACATATGTGAGAAAATTATGACAACTTAAAACCTTTTGGAGCGGGTTTGACTCCCTAAATATTTCAATAATAATCACTACCGATAATTTAATTGTCACTCTACAACACATAGCCTTGGGGAAACAATCGTACATATCTTATAATTAATGGAGGTGAGTAAGATTGTTAATCGAGGATTCGACTGTCTATCCGATGCTTTCACACCCTGAAAGTATTGATAAGAGCGTTATATGGTTGCCAGGCTTATGCAAAATATCTAGAAATAACTAAAAACTTTGGAAAAATTTTATAAATAAATTCTAATTAGTTTATGATGTCACTTAAAAATACTCTATAGATGTCGTGATGACTGAAATATCGTTAAGTATATGATAAAAATAATATTGGAAACCACTTGACCTAATCAAGGTTGACAGAATATTGACTTCGCGAAATTTCGGAGATCTGAAAACACTTAAGGACATGATACATATTCGAAAAAGTGCAGAACATGCGATAAATATTAAAAAGCGATTATTTGGTATACTATAAAATATAAAAAAAATATAAAAATGAAACACTAAAATAAAATATTTTATTAAACAGTATTATTTCCTAATTTTGTATGATAAATATGTCCACAACTTATTAGTACCACCAACAAAAACGAAATGAAAGTACATAAATTACTGCTTTTTCCAAAAAAATTGAAAACACCTCAAAAAAGTATTTTATATAATTAAAACTACAAAACTTGATCATCTCCCCCATAATTTAAAGCAAAAGCCATTCTACGTCAAGAAATTTAGCGCCATCATTTCTTATTTGAGGCAATCGCATTCGCACAAAGTCTAATAAATAAAACGACGAGCCACTAGGAACAATATTTATGTATAACACAATGTCAATAGTGAAAATTGTCAACAGAACGTAGATGAGGAAGCAAAACTTTCCAGCAAAGAACGGAAACAATTGCCGCAAAATTTGTTTATGTTGCGTTATGTAATGTTACTTTTTGTTTCGTTGCTTTATTTACTCGAATTCCAGTAATGTCAAGCTCGTGCGTACTAATATAAAAATAAAGGGTGACCCATTTCGAGGTTCCCTACTTAAAAAAAGCACATGGACTTCAAATTTAGTGGGAAATGTTTATTATCGTTCGAAAGAACATCCTTGGACATTTATTCTTTTGAAGGTTATCTCTTTCAAAAGTGAGCCGCAGCTGCGTCTCAGATGGTCCATCCCTTGAGTTATATTTTCGATGACCCGTTCGAGCATTTAAACTGGTAACTTGATATTTTGCTCCAAGGCCGGAATCGAAGTGGGATTGGCTGCATAGGCATTACATACTTAGTCCCAAAGGAAAAAGTATAATGATGTGATATTAAACGATCTTGCTGGCCAATCGATCGCCCAAAAAACGTGAAATTATCTGCTCACCGAAAAGTTCTCTCAATAAATCCATTGATTGACGCGATGTGCGGGAAATGGCGCCGTCTTCTTGAAATCAAATGTCGCCAAAATCAAGAGTTTTA